>SKCR01040751.1:0-69206 GCA_019454045.1 Zanthoxylum bungeanum
AGCTTGGGAATGAGCACGCCGAGAATGGCACGCCGAGAATGGCACTCCGGGAATGGAGATTTAGTCCGGGAATGGACAGTCCGGGAATGGACAGCTCGGGAATGAGCACGCCGAGAATGGCACTCCGGCAATGGAGATTTAGTCCGGGAATGGACAGTCTGGGAATGGACAGCTCGGGAATGAGCACGCCGGGAATGAGCACGCCGAGAATGGCACTCCGGGAATGGAGATTTAGTCCGGGAATGGACAGTCCGGGAATGGACAGCTCGGGAATGAGCACGCCGAGAATGGCACGCCGAGAATGGCACTCCGGGAATGGAGATTTAGTCCGGGAATGGACAGTCCGGGAATGGACAGCTCGGGAATGAGCACGCCGAGAATGGCACTCCGGGAATGGAGATTTAGTCGGGAATGGACAGTCCGGGAATGGACAGCTCGGGAATGAGCACGCCGAGAATGGCACTCCGGGAATGGAGATCGGTTCGGGAATGGACCACAACGATGACAGTTCGGGAATGGACTTCATCACATCACATCACGCAACGCTCCGGGAATGGAGATCGGTTCAGGAATGGACCACAACGATGACAGTTCGGAATGGACTTCATCACTTCATCACACAGCAACACTCCGGGAATGGAGATCGGTTCGGGAATGGACCACAACGATGACAGTTCGGGAATGGACTTCATCACATCACATCACAGCAACACCCCAGGAATGGAGATCGGTTCGGGAATGGACCATAACACGGTGACAGTTCGGGAATGGACTTCACCACACCACAACACATCAGCGGTTCGGGAATGGACCAGAGGTCGAAGCACCTCAACAAAATCAACTCATCACAGCAACACCCCAGGAATGGAGATCGGTTCGGGAATGGACCATAACACGGTGACAGTTCGGGAATGGACTTCACCACACCACAGCACATCAGCGGTTCGGGAATGGACCAGAGGTCGAAGCACCTCAACAAAATCAACCCAACACAGCATGGCGAACCATGTGGCAGCTGGCGAGCAAGGTAAGTAAAAATGCATTGCACGTACTTTGATAGGATTGTCATTGTCACACACTGCACAAGTCCCATCAAAGTGGGGGCGACTGTAGGCATTGCATTTTTGCATATCAGCCCGATGATGAGTCTTATATGGAGACAACTCCCTCTTAGTCATGAAAGTCGCGGGAAAAGAACGTTGGAAGGGTAAAGTTGGAAATTAGAATTCTTGTTGGATTTTATCTGAGTTGTTTAGCTTCGGCTGCTTGTTGGACTTCCGTTTTAAAGCTTACCTAGGGCCCAAAACCCAAACCAAACCCAAACCAATCCCAAAACACCTAGGTCAACCCAAGTCAACCCAAGTCAAACCAAGCCCATGCCCAAGGAGGGAGATTCACGCCCATTGCCCTTTATTTAGGTAATATACACATTAATCACATGTTTAAATCAAATAAAATCCTTACCTAAATAAAAGAAATCAAATCAAATCCCTACCAAATCAAATCCAATCACCAAACCAAATTAGGAGATCTATTCCTTATTAAGAAGATGTCACCATCAATAGAAATCCTTCTCCTAGTCGTATAAGGGAAACCTCATCTCCCTTGCCTATAAAAAGAGGCCTTCACCCCCATTCACAACCCTAGCTCACATATGCCCCTCAAGCACGTCCAAGCACTTGGTGAAGCCTACTTTGCACGCCCAAAGCCCTTCCAATAGCCTCCATTGCCGTAACACCAAACCTCCAATTGCCGCATCTTCTCTTCTTCACCAACACCACTCACGCCCAAACCTTTTTCACAGCCCTCCATTGCCGAATTCCAGCCACCATTTACAGCCCTACAACACCTTCAAATAAGCCTCAAATATAGCCCCAAAGTCCCACAAAAGACCCCCTATTCACAGCTCCAATTCAGCGCCCAAAACAGTCCCGAAACACCCTTCACTACACCTTGAACTGCACAGTTTCGTCCCCTGTTCTGGTCAGTTTCCCTGCGTCCTCAGCCCATTAAAACCATCCTAAAACCATCTTAAAACCATCCCAAAAATCCCCAAAAAGTTTCCCCAAAAAATCCTTACAAACGCACCTCCCTAAGCCACCAAAATCATCCAAAACAGTCCATAAATCTACCAAAACAGTGACCTGAAATGCAGCAGCAAAACAGCAGCAAAACGGACTTAAAACAGCAGCCCGAGCATCAAAACAACGAGGAAAAACAGTGAGCAAACAAATCGGAAAAGTATCGGATCATTCGCCCTTCCAACGGACGTGTAACGCCCTTTCTTGAGACGACAAAAGAGGTTAGACCTGAGGGCACCCTTTTATTTATCTCTTGTTGTTTATTTATTTATTTTTGATATATAATGCATGAGAGTCGTTTGAGGCATGATTTGATTGTTGGATGAGCGGGACATGTGTTCCCTTTTGTGGTATATCGGATGGAAACCCGGACGTAAATTCCATAGCCGATTCCGAATGGAAGGTAGTATGGTATGCACTCGGGATACAATGCCACGTACCACTTAAGATACATGTATCTCGTCTCATCCAAATTTGTATTCGAGCATGATGTAGTTCTAGGTTCTTTATTTATTATTTTAAGCATATCTTAACTTAGTTTCTTTATTTATTTCAAAGCATGATTATGTTTCTTTTTATGCGTGATATTTAATTTAGTTTATATTTATGTTCAAATCGTTATTTGTTTGCATTGGTTTGATGGCTTAATATGTTCAATGTGTGATATTGCGTGTTTATTATTTAATGATTACTTTCAAGTATGCAAACTTAGATTAGGATTTAGTTAGCGGAAGCATATTAGACCTAAGTGACCTTTGAAAATTATTCTTGAGTAGATGCGGTCGATTTATTGCATGAATTATATCATCACAATGACATAAGTAAGGGACCATTCCGAACCCAACGGTTTGAGGTCTTCCCTTGCGAGGGGTGAGTGCGGCCTTAAACCTTTGTCCCGGTTCACACCGCGGGTGGCGACTCCATTATTCTCCGGTTTAGTCCCCCGCGGACTATTCCGTACTCTCAACTAGGCCCTGAGTCTAGAACAGCATGCGTCGCCCAAGTTCTGTTGTCTACAACAGGGATATCAACACTCAACTTGTTTGGAGGGTCCTCACGCCTCTCATTCTCAGAGCCTCCCACAGCATGGGGCACAACCATATTGGCCACAGTGGTGGTCAAATCTTGCAAGTGTTCGGTAACCTGGTGAGACTAGTTTCCAGCTGGTCCATACAAGATCCCTCATTAACTGATTCGCTCATGTTCGCTAACGGCCTTTTGACGAGTCTTCCCTCTTCCCTAACCCTACGAGTATCTATGGTGTCTTTTAAAATCGTATGTTAGGATGTAAGCGTGATATATAAGTCGGCCCTTTATCATTTTAAAGCATTCAATCATACTATTGCGAGGTGTAAATTTGTCCCAGTTGAAAAAGGCCTAACAGGTTTACACTTTTGTGATGACATAGCTAAAAAACTTCAAATGATAAGGGGCCTAAACACAAAATGGCCCATTGGCATTTTAAAAGCTTTTGGCCCAATTGTCATAAGGCACGAACTCGTCCCAGTTTAAATGGTTTTGGGCCTTATTGGATCCAACCAATTTTCCTAAACCAAACTTGGCCCAACCAAGCCTATTTAGCCCAAATCCAATTTAAGCCCAACATATTTAAATGACCAAATTCCAAATTTCATAATCTAGTTAACCTAAGTGTAAAGCCATAATTAATTAATCAAATTAACATCCCCAAAACATCAATTAGCCTAATTAATTATGCTCATTAACATCAAAACATGTCCAACACATTTTAATCAAAAATCAATCATTTCCATGCTTCTTAGTCCACGGCAATTTAGGGTTTTAATAGTCCGATTCCAATTCCAATCCAATTGAATCCACAATCAATATTACCCTAATGATTCCAACTCATCCAAAGATCAAAATCAAAAAATACCATGACTTAGGGCAACACTATATATTCGGCCAAGCTTATATTTTGAGGAAAATTGTTCCAAATCAATTTTCATGAAATTGATCACATACAACTTCAATTAAACATTATTCAAGCATACTTAATCGAACAATTTCATCAAATCATGCTCAAATCGATTTTACCCAATTTTAACCCTAAGTTCATTTCATGCTCAAAATAGCTCTGATACCATTGTTGGGTTTCTATTAAGTCCCAATGATCATTTTCAAGCAATGAAACACATGTGAATACACAAAGAAGTATGGAGGAATCATACTTACAACAATCGGATTGGATGCATCGAAGAACAAAACTTTTGCTCCTCCAAAGTGATGAAGCTCACGGCCAAGGTTCCCTTTAGAGTTCCTTGGATTCTGCCAACTCTGTGCATGAAACTCCAAGCTCCAAGTTCTCAAATGGTGATTCCAAGCTCACAAGTAGGTTTCCATATCACCTTGTATGCCTCTTTGTGTGCTAGCACTTAGGTAATTTTGCCACAAAATCACGTTGTTGCCTCTCCTAGCTCACGGCTTTGAAGAAACTGGGAGAGAAGAATTTTAGGCCCTTGGCCGAAACTAGAGGGAGAGAGAGCGAGATGAAATTGTGTTGTGTATTTGGTTTTCAAAAAACCTAATAAACATATACCAAAAATTAGTCAAAGCTTTTCTAAAAAACTAAGACAATTTTGGAGGCAAAATTACAATAAATGCAATCCAACCACTTCCATCAACTCACATCACTCATGAATAGTGACTTGTGTCAATCACTCAAAGTGAAATACATCTATCACTTGATTGATGAATGATGTGACGCTAGATGTAACTTGCTGGTCCCACTTTGATTCTAAATGCGAATGGTTCCGCAAACACTCTCGGGCTCGGATTCACTAATTATGAATTAATAAATTTCCATCGCGACACAATTAAATCAAATTTAATTAAATAATTATGCCTAGAAAACTTACTATTCACGTCGCTAATGAATTAATTCTAAATTAACACGTTTGCCTGAATTAAAAATCCGATTTCAATTCCGCGTCGAAATCCATTTTCGTTTAATATATCGAATATATTATTTTATCGATTAATTCCAAATTAATCGTTTTATCTCTTTAAATAATATTTTATCCTAGATAAAATATCTGTAATTAATCCCAGATTAATTTTCTCTCTCATCTAATTAATCACAGCTTAATAAAGTACGAGTCATACATCATCAGTGAATCTTTGGGAAGTAACCCATGAGATTCCTGGATATATTGGTAGTAAATACGGTTATCGGACTATCCGAATACGTACGTACCTAGCACTACATTTTTACAGATTTACAAGACAAGATTGGCTTCTAGCAAAGCGTCATGCCTACCCAATTCTCCAGAAATATGCTTACAGGAATAAGCGATCTATATCAGGCGTAGTATACATAGTATCATGTATGTCGATCCAGTATCAGATGGTCATGTGCAAGGCCTCGGGCTGGAAATGTGTCTGCCCCGTACAAAGCACATATCGGATCTCTGGTAACTAGTCTGTATAATCAGATATACATGACCTAGTCATAATATCCCGATAGCTGCAGCATATAAGAGAACAAGTTCCGCATCCTACGTGATCATCATCTCCACTATAACTGAAGTCAAACTTCCATCTTGACATCACACCCAATACACTACGATTCTCAATATACCCAGAAGAGGCGTACACAGAACTGGTTAAAGCCCTGGATGACCAAAACCAAAGTATATTGATTGTCGCAAGTATTAGCGGTGCAAGTCTCAGGTTAAGACTGAATACACATACCCTGATTCGGACTTCTATAGACACATAGTTATACTACCAATGGAATTCCGAAGGGGTCTATCCAAAGCGAAGTTGTTTTCCGTACCATCGGAAAAACACAACCTCCTATTATACTTGCATGAGTATCCAATACCCAAATATATGAGAACTATGTCGTTATGCTCCCATAACAAGTACAAGTGTCATACTAGTCTATTCCGTATGATCGATGTCCAATCTCGATAATACTACGACTAGGAATATTTAATGATTAAACCTTCGTGGATTGATACTGTCTTATATCATCTCAATCCAGGAACTAATCATAAGGACCTTTCATCATTTATACATCTCGGTGATCTAATCACAAATGATAAAAGAGCAATTTCATTTGTCACATAGTTAATTTGTACAAAAACACCATGATCTATACAAATAGTGATGCTGTGGGTCATAATTGTCCAACAATCTCCCAATTGGCCTATAGCCAATCACTCAGATGCCTTACACCTGAACTGTGTACGGGTGGCTCAAACTTCTGCTGAGAAACAACTTTCTTCTGTGGATTTAAAAGGTTATAATATGATGCAATTTATTCGATCATCACATCGCCACGATGTATGATCCGACGAATCAGATGAAAATAGTTTAAAGTACATATCGGATCGTAGATGAGACCGTTAATTCTTTAGCCTGTGTTGTATCCTAGCTCATCTGATAACATAACTTTTTCTAATCTAATTAGAATTGTTTAGATCCAAGATGCTACTATTGCTGCGTCAGTTGCAGCAATGTTCCGCTTTTATTGTTTATTCGGTAACAATATCTTGCATGGAAGATTTCCAGCTCACTGTTCTATTATTCAAACTTTATAGTACCCTTGTTAGAACTACAGTCGTTTTTATCGGTTAGGAAACTTACAGCAGTGAACCCAGTCACTTCAAGTTCTCCTTCTCCATAGCTTAAGACAGCATCCTTAGTTCATCTAAGATACTTAAGGATGTACTTAACATCAATCCAGTGACTATCACTTGGATTGGCCTGATTGTGACTCCATATGCTCAAAGCGTATGAGACACCAGGTCACGTACATTTTTCAATGTGCGAGTTCTTGGAGAGTGCCAACAACTTTTAGATCCCCATTAGATCTTTATTCCTAGAATAAAATTTTTTTCTCTAAGTATTCTACGGATAATTTTTCATGAAAGCCAAGCTTTCACCGATTGTAATATGGGAATATCATTTCCAAGAAATGATATATCATCATTATATATAGGACATTCACTGTCAGTGCGCTCCCACTAACCTCCTTATATACACAAGAATCTTTTCGTTTTGAATTAAATCATACATCATTATGATTACATCAAAATGATTGTTCCAAGAACATTATGCTTACTTCAATCCATACATGGATCGAATAACCTGCAAACCTTGTTTGCTAGTTTTGGTACGACAGAATCGTCAGGATGTTGCAAATATCCTCCAAAAGGTTTCATTTTAAGGAAAGCGATTTTGACGTGCAGCTGCTATATTTCATAAATGAAACATGTAGCATTAGCAAGCATTATCCAAATGGATTTACCGTGGCATCAGGTAAAAGGTTTCATCGTAATCGATACAATGTTGATAACGATACCTTTTCGCTACAAGCCCAGCTTTGTACGTTGGTATGTTGCCATCCATGTATGTCTTCCTAGAAGACTTATATAGTACCAATAGGCATAATACCATTCGATACAACAACTAGTATCCAAACCTAGTTGGTATACATGAAATCCATTTCGGACATCATGGCACTTTGCCATAATAGGGAGTCGATACCTTGTATCACTTCCTCATACGTAGTCAGTTCGTCTTCCTCAATAAGATTGACATCTTTATGAGGTGAGATCAAAAACCCATATCCCAGGTTGTTTTCTTATTCTCTCTGATCTACACGGTTCTTGTGTATTCTAAGATTGTGGTACAGTTTCATCCTTGATGAATTGTTTGTGTTCCATTAAGGATTAGGTGCCTTGAACAATATTACTCCAATTTTCATCGAGTTTTATTATCCTCCCACTTACCACTGCACATTGGTATTCCTCTTAGGAAAACCGCATGGTGAGCAACAATTACATTGTTCTCGCGTGAGATGTATAAGTACTATACTTCGATTTCCCTAGGATAACCTACATTTAGGCACTTATCCAATCTGGGTTCTATTTTGGTATCATCGAAACTTATGCCTAGCATACCCAAATCTTCAGGAATGAGAAAGCCCGATTTCTTTCATGTTCATATCTAATATGAAGTCTTTCAAACAGATTTATATGGAACCTTATTCAAAATAAGTATTGCACTGTTAAATGCTTATCCCTTGAAAGAAAATGGTAGCTCAGAGCGACTCATGATTAACCTTATCATGTCTAACAAAATTCGATTTCTCCGTTCGTACACACCTTCAAATTGACGTGTTCCAAGAGGAGTCCTCATTGAAAGAATACTATACTCTTTCAAGTATTTGAGAAACTTATTGCTTAAGTATTTTCCATTACGGTCTTACCATGACAGTATAATACTTTAGCCGATCTGTCTATCTATTTCGTGTCGAAACTCTAAAAGTTTTCGATTTCTGTTTCAAAAGAAAAACATAACTATAACGCGATGCCATATCTGTAAAGGTCACGAAACATTCATATCCACATTTAGCCTAGCTAGACATGGGCCCACTTATGTCACTATGAACGAGGGCTAACAGATCGATGGCATTTGCACTTTTACCAAGTAAAGGTGTTTTAGGCACTTTGCCTAATAAACTAGATTCGTAAACTACATTTGAAGAGAATCAAATCTGTTCTAGTATCCACTCTTCAAAAGTGTGGATATACGAGTCTTGTTAATGTGTCCCAGACAACACTGTCACAAATAAGTCTCATCTGATCAAATCAGTTTGAGCTATTTGTTTGTCATGTTATATGTTTGAGATTTATTTATATTCAAAATATAAATACTGTTATTCACATCTAATGTGTTTATCTCAATATCATCTTTATAAAAAAAACACTTTAGTGTTCTATAATATAAAGGTATACTCGCAACGAGTTATACTCGATATAGAGATAAAGTTTCTAGTCAAACCAGTTACATTATAATAGTTTCCTAATTTAAGTACACACCCGAAGGGTAGTTCCTAAACTTAGGTGTCTACGGTTAAAACAGCTACTTTCATCCCGTTTTCGATTTGCAGATAAATCTCATTTGAAGTCAGTATCCTGCTCATAGCAGATTCTGCACATCAGTACATATTTATGTACCACATTTAGCATCTAAAATCCAATTTTAATACTAGTAGTGAACATATTTATGACAAACATTCTTGAAGTCCGAGCCTTGCCCGTCTTCACTTCCTTCATGTTTGCCTTGTCCATACGGCAGTCACGCTTTAGTGACCCCGTTTGCCACAGTTTAGGCAGACATCTTGGGATATGTCCTTTGTCTTCCTAGAAGATTATGATGATTTTGCCTTTGCCCTTTTCCACATCCCAGAAGCCTTTGGCCAAGTCTTGGCCTTCTAGAATATCGAAGTAAGATGCGCTTTGCGCTTCTTGCCCTATTGCAAACTTTGGCTTTGGCTCATTGAGCATAGCCATTAACTCTCCAAGAGTTATCTATTGCAATTAATGCTTCTAAGATTTAAGTATAAATCTATGAAGATCCTTCAATTTCAACATCATGGTTTAAAGATCTAATCCTTAATTATGACGATGAAATTAAGGAGTCATTGCGGCAAGGTTAATGAATTAAGCACTAAAGTTATCATTACATGAATCTTCCAAGATCATGCTCTACTTATTTTCTTAACTCCGGGTTTAGGCCCAAGAGGTTATTTTATCAAATAAAGTAACTTTTTAATTTTCAGGACTATCCTGAAATTCTATTCCCAATTTGAAAAATAAAGTCATTTAAATACATTTTCCCTAGGATTATGTTTTAAACACTAATCTTTCAATTTATCTTGATTCTAATAGTCCAACTATTTAATCAACGATTTCAGGTACTTTGATTATAATGATTAAATTCAATTATATTGATTATTATAATCCAATTATAAAATCAACTATTTATTGAATTAGTTTGAATACAGTCCAACTGTTTTAAAACAACGATTAAATATTAGTCCAACTAATATATTAATTTATTTGATGAAATATGAAATGTGTGCGTATGGCAAGTATCCAAACGAAATTGCAAATCTAATACTTGCATCCCACTATTTTCCGGCGAGCCTCTAACCCTCTGGTGAGTACTCGGGAAACCTTGTTTCCTAGTGGGCTAGGATCCCGTTAAATAACACACAATCTTGACTTTGGCCAACAAATTGTATGATATTAAACTAGGTAGATCTCTAAGATCAATTGGATCCAATCCAATTCCAAGATCCAATAGGTAGATATCCAAGTCCGAAACATATATCTTATATATGCCAATATATCCAATATATTCCCTAACTTTTTTCCTCTGAATCAATTAAGCCTTGGCTTTGGCACAACAAACTTAATGATCCCAGTTAAGCGGAACCCATTGACTATGGAAAGCTTCGTAATCAATGTCGATGGACAAGAAGTGATCTTGACTTTGGCCAACAAATCATAACTTAGACAAGACACCGATATGGAATAAAGCCTTCATGATTCAAACACATCCTCGACGGAAAAAGGTCTTGACTTTGGCCAACAAACCAGTGCCAGTCTTGGAACTTGAGTAAGAGTCACTCAATGGAAGAAAGATCGCTTAATATAATTTAAGGGTTTTTCGCGTGAAAATTGGCAACCAATTTATTATCTTTGTTAAGGTATCATCATCATATACGGATGGATACTTAAACACATTTTTCCTAGAACAAATCTCTTCTTTTCCTCTCTCCCACTAGCACAAGTATTACTTATACCCGATTACATAACACTTATAAAGAAACCTCATTTACATTGAGGGGAATAGGTGAGAAGAGAAATACATAGAGTCAAGAGGTAATAGGCTGGACACACAGGTCCAATTTAATAAATTCTAAATTTATTACAACAATTTCCAAAATTGCCCCACCCATCTAATATCCATCCGATATACATTATTCATGCATCGCAATCATGTATTCACACAAGCATGTTATCAATGAATCTAATCCAATTAATTAATCTGAATATTAATGATCATCCAATGTTCAAACAACGATTTGATTTTGCGCGAGTCAAACTCGTTTTGTGAATAAGTACTCAAAGTATGAATTCTTGAATTAAATTAAACTACAACATTAAATCCAATTTAATTTGCATTTAATAATAATTCATTATTTAATTCCAAATTAAACATTCACACTTTATTAATGAACCTTTGCGACTTAGATTCCAAATCTAATCATTACGGGTCTCAAAGCCCGATTAACATCCAATGTCGTTTAATTAAAGTCTAATAGGCTTTCAATTAATTTCTTAAGGCATGGGCTTCGGCAACCAAAGCCTAATCAAGGAATCACCCCATAAGCCTAGAAATTAATTTCGGCCCATTAGGCCCAATTAAAGTTTAAAGGCCCATTAGTCATAATTGGACTTTAAGGATATGGTTTTGGGCCTAATTGGATCCAACCAATTTGCCTAAACCAAACTTGGCCCAACCAAGCCTATTAAGCCCAATTACAACTTTTCAAGCCCAAATCCAATTTAAGCCCAACATAATTAAATTACCAAATTCCAAATTTCATAATCTAGTTAACCTAAGTGTAAAGCCATAATTAATTAATCAAATTAACATCTCCAAAACATCAATTAGCCTAATTAATTATGCTCATTAACATCAAAACATGTCCAACACATTTTAATCAAAAATCAATCATTTCCATGCTTCTTAGTCCACAGCAATTTAGGGTTTTAGTAGTCCGATTCCGATTCCAATCCAATTGAATCCACAATCAACATTACCCTAATGATTCCAACTCATCCAATGATCACAATCAAAAAATACCATGACTTAGGGCAACACTATATATTCGGCCAAGCCTTATATTTTGAGGAAAATTGTTCCAAATCAATTTTCATGAAATTGATCACATACAACTTCAATTAAACATTATCCAAGCATACTCAATCGAACAATTTCATCAAATCAGGCTCAAATCGATTTTTCCCAATTTTAACCCTAAGTTCATTTCATGCTCAAAATGGCTCTGATACCATTGTTGGGTTTCTATTAAGTCCCAAGGATCATTTTCAAGCAATGAAACACATGTGAATACACAAAGAAGTATGGAGGAATCATACTTACAACGATCAGATTGGATGCATCGAAGAACAAAACTTTTGCTCCTCTAAGGTGATGAAGCTCACGGCCAAGGTTCATTTTAGAGCTCCTTGGATTCGGCCAACTCCATGAATGAAACTCCAAGATCCAAGCGTCTCAAATGGTGATTCCAATCTCACAAGTAGGTTTCCCTATCACCTTGTATGCCTCTTTGTGTGCTAGCACTTAGGTAATTTTGCCACAAAATCACATTGTTGCCTCTCCTAGCTCACGACTTTGAAGAAACTGGGAGAGAAGAATTTTAGTCCCTTGGCGGAAACTAGAGGGAGAGAGAGAGAGATGAAATTGTGTTGTGTATTTGGTTTTCAAAAAACCTAATAAACATATACCAAAAATTAGTCAAAGCTTTTCTAAAAAACTAAGACAATTTTGGAGGCAAAATTACAATAAATGCAATCCAACCACTTCCATCAACTCACATCACTCATGAATAGTGACTGGTGTTAATCACACAAAGTGAAAGACATCTATCACTTGATTGACGAATGGTGTGACGCTAGATGTGACTTGCGAGTCCCACTTCGATTATAAATGTGAATGGTTTCGCAAACACTCCCGGGCTCGGATTCGCTAATTTCGAATTAACGAATTTCCGTCGCGACGTAATTAAATCAAATTAATTAAATAATTATGCCTAGCAAAATTACAATTCACGTCGCTAACGAATTATTTCTAAATAAACTCGTTTGCCCAAATTAAAATTGGATTTCAATTCCGTGTCGAAATCTAATTTCGTTTAATATATCAAATATATTATTTTATCGATTAATTCCAAATTAATCGTTCTCTCTCTTTAAATAATATTTTATCCCAGATAAAATATCTCCGTAATTAATCCCAGATTAATTTTATCTCTCATCTAATTAATCCCAGATTAATCAAATATGAGTCATACATCATCGGTGAATCTTCAAGAAGCGACCCATGAGATCCCCGGATATGTTGGCAGTAAATACGATTATTGGACTATCCGAATACGTACGTACCTAGCACTACTTTTTTTACCGATTTACAAAACAAGGTTAGCTTCTAGCAAAACGCCATGTCTACCCAATTCTCCAGAAACATGCTTACAGGACAAGCGATCTATATCAGGCGTAGTATACGTAGTATCGTGTATATCGATCCTGTATCGGATGGTTACGTGCAAGGCCTGGAGCTGGAAATGTGTTTGCCCCGTACGAAGCACATATCGGATCTTTGATAACTAGTCTCTATAATCGGATATACATGACCTAGTCATAATATCCCGATAGATACAGCATATAAGAGAACAAGTTCCGCATCCTACATGATCATCATCTCTACTATAACTGAGTCATACTTCCATTTTG
Source organism: Zanthoxylum bungeanum (assembly GCA_019454045.1). Taxonomy (NCBI): domain Eukaryota; kingdom Viridiplantae; phylum Streptophyta; class Magnoliopsida; order Sapindales; family Rutaceae; genus Zanthoxylum; species Zanthoxylum bungeanum. Next base: position 13,442 of record SKCR01040751.1, read on the forward strand.
ACATCACACCCAATACACTATGATTCTCAATATATCCAGAAAAGGCGTACACAGAACCGGTTAAAGCCCTGGATGACCAAAACCAAAGTATATTGATTGTCACAAGTATTAGCGGTGCAAGTCTCAGGTTAAGATCGAATACACCTACCCTGATTCGAACTTCCATAGACACATAGTTATACTACCAATGGAATTCCGAAGGGGTCTATCTAGAGCGAAGTTGTTTTCCGTACCATCGGTAAAACACAACCTCCTATTACACTTGCATGAGTATCCAATACCCAAATATATGAGAACTATGTCGTTATTCTCCCATAACAAGCACAAGTGTAATACTAGTCTATTCCGCATTATCGATGTCCAATCTCGATAATACTAAGACTAGAGATATTTAATGATTAAACCTTCGTGGATTGATACTGTCTCATATCATCTCAATCCAGGAACTAATCATAAGGACCTTTCATCATTTATACATCTAGGTGATCTAATCACAAATGATAAAATAGTAGTTTCCTTTGTCACATAGTTAAATTGTACAACAACACCATGATCTGTACAAATAGTGATGCTATGGGTCATAATTGTCCAAAAGTTTACATAGTTAGCATACCAAGGGACATCCTATTTTTTCATAGAAAACAACTGTTCATCTGAAAAAGTTTCTTTGGTTGTCAGTTCATTGCTAGCTGTTTCTCCATTCTCGAGCCTCAATAAGTGATTTGCCATTTGGTTTTCTGTCTCTTTCCTGTCTCGAATCTCCACATCAATAGAAGCATCCAAATGATCAATCTGGGCTTAGTATCTTTCTTCACGATCAGATATTTTGATTGTTGAATGATCTGTGTAGACCACCACTTTGGGACCCAGAAGATATGAGTGGAATTTATCAAAAGCAAACACAACCGTAAGTAACTCATTTTCAGTGGTTGTGTAGTTGAGTTGAGCTTCATTCAGAGTTCTGCTAGCGTAGTAAATGGTATGGAAAATTTTTTCTTTGCGTTGTCCCAAAACTACTCCTACAGTAAAATCACTAGCATCGCACATAACCTCAAATGGAAGGGTCCAGTCCGGTGATACTATGATAGGGACAAAGGCCATCTTCTATTTTAAGATCTCAAAAGCTTTATGGCATTCTTTGGTGAAGTAGAAAGGCACATCTTTCTCTAGAAGATTGCATAGAGGTTTAGCAATCTTGGAGAAGTCTTTGATAAATCTCCTGTAAAAGCCTGCATGTCCGAGAAAACTCTGAATCCCTTTGACAATTGTTGGTGGAGGTAATTTTTCTATTGTTTCTATCTTTGCTTTATCTACCTCGATTCTTTTTTTTTTTTGTGAGATCTGATGTCCCAGGACAATACCTTCATGTACCATGAACTGGCATTTCTCCCAATTGAGTACCAGATTGGTATCTTCGCACCTTTGTAACACATTTTCCAGATTTTGCAAGCAGTGGTCGAAAGAGTGTCCAAACACAGAGAAATCATCCGTTAAAACCTCCATACTTTGTTTCAGCATATCAGAGAAGATGGCCATCATGCAACGTTGAAATATGGTAGGAGCTTCACATAGTCCAAATGGCATCCTCCGAAAAGCAAAAGTACCATACGGACATGTAAAAGTGGTTTTCTCCTGATCTTATAGGGAGATGAAAATCTGATTGTACCCCGAGTATCCATCTAGAAAATAATAGAACTCATATCCCGTCAGTATGTCTAATATCTGGTCAATGAATGGTAGCGAAAAATGATCATTCCTTGTTGTTTTGTTCAGCTTACTATAGTCTATGCATGTTTTCCATCCAGTCATCGTTCTTATTAGAATAAGCTCGTTCTTTTCATTTATGACTACAGTAATTCCTCATTTCTTTGGTACATATTACACAGAACTCACCCACGTGTTGTCAAATATGGGATAGATGATGCCGGCATCCAACCATATGATAATTTATTTCTTCACAACCTCTTTCATGATTGGATTTAGTGTCCGTTGATGCTCCATTGTGGCTTTGTACTTGTTGTTCATCAGAACTTTATGCATGCAAAATGATGGATTAATGCCTCGAATATCTACTATATGGTCCAGCCAATAGCTTTCTTGTGTACTTGTAACACTCTCAGTAACTTATCTTCTCGCTCCAATCTAGCAAAGAAGAAATAATCACAGGTAATTCCGAAGAGTTTCCTAAGAATGCATACCTGAGATGGCTCGAAAGTAGCTTCAGTTCCAACTGCGGTGGTTCTTCAATCGAGAGCTTGATTCGCTTCTTTTTCTATAGTTCCAAACTTTCAACCCGTGGTCTTGATTTGAAGCAAAAAAGTCTATCAAGATAGTTGATACATCCCAGAATTTCATCATTTTACTTGCTGTCAATCATGTTGGCGATGCAAGCTTCAAGTTTATCCGTAGGAAGTGACATTGCATCAGTATCCTGAATGATACTATCTACAACGTCAATTCTGAAATATTAATTTTCCTTTTCATCACTCGGGAATTTCGTGGCTTTGAAAACATTGAATGCAACTTCTTGGTCTTGCACATTCATGGTTAGTTCTCCTTTTTGTACATCAATAAAAGTTTGACCTGTAGCCAAGAATGGTCTTTCGAGTATGATAGGTACATCATTGTCTTCTTCCATGTCAAGGATAATAAAATCTGCTGGTAGAATGAGCTTGTCAACTTTGACTAGTACATATTCAAATACATCTCTTGAAAATGCAAGCGTTCTATTAGTAAGTTGCAGAGAGACCGAGGTGGGCATTGCTTCTTCAATTTGCAGTTTCATATAAATGGAAAAAGGCATCAAGTTAACACTAGCACCTAGATCACACAAAGCGTTACTGACGTAATGTTGTCCTTTGGTGCATGAGAAAGTGAAACGGCCAGGATCTTTCAACTTTAGGGGAAGTTTCCTCTGAATGATGGCACTGCATTCTTCTGTTAATGCTACTGTCTCGTAATCTCATAATCTTCACTTTCGTGACAAAATATCTTTCATGAATTTGACATACCTGGGCATTTTTTCCAATGCTTCTGTAAATGGAATGTTGATATGCAGCTTTTTGAAAACCTCCAAGAATCGAGCAAACTGCTTGTCCAATTTATTTTTCTGGAGACACTTTGGAAAAGGTGTAGGTTGATTCCCACATCTTTGTTGATTTCCGTACCTCTTTTCAAAGTAATGGATTGACATTGCTCTTTCCCTCGTTCCTTGGATTTGGTTCTGTGTTGCTAGGAAGGTTACCTAGCTGTCTATAACTCTAAGCATTGGCCAATTGTCCTATTTGATTTTCTAGTGCCTTTATAGAAGTTGATTGGCTTTGAAACATAACATTATATGTTGCTTGTTGCTTTTTGAACTTCTCTACAATTCATTCTTTTATATCTGGTTCTTTCTCATATTTCTAGCCTTTATTTTTTTATTGGAATCCAGGTGGTGGATTGTTCTTTTGCCCTGAATTGTTGCTCCATGCGAAATTGGGATGATTTCTCTACCCTAGGTTGTAAGTGTTGGAATATGGATTGTTCCCTTATCTGTTGAAATTATTGACATAATTCATCGTCTCATCATGTTAGTTTGTTTCTAGTGCTCCTCCATATGGTGAACTTGCGGATCTAATATAGCCCTGTATGCTAAGAGTTTCCATGAATTTGCATATTTGATCTAGCTTGGCATTCATTGCTGTGTTGGCTCCAACTTCATAGATTACTGTGATTCGTTGAATCTTGTTTCTTTTTGTTGGCCACAAAGAGTTATTGTTGGCAATTTCTTCAATCAAATCCCAAGCCGGGTCTTCTCATTTTTCCGTTAAAGCTCCTCTAGCCACAATATTAATTGTAGTTCTTAAAAGTCCAGAAAGTCCATTATATATAGTTTGAACTTGTAGCCATTTTGCAATCTCATGATGATGAAATTTTCGGAGCAAATCCTTATATCTTTCCCAAGCTTCGCAGAGGGATTCTGAGTCATGTTGTACAAAAGATGTGATGTCATTCCTCAGTTTTGCAGTTCTGGCTGGTGGAAAGAATTTTGTAAGGAATTAGGTGGCTAGAATGTTCCAAGTTGGGATGGAATCTGATGGTAGTGAATGTAGCCAAGCCTTAGCTCTATCTTTCAAGAATATGAAAAAACACGCAGTCTCATTGCTTCTTCAGCTGCTCGATTGTAATTGAAAGTGCCACAAACTTCCAGGAAGTTGTTGATGTCGGCATTAGGATCTTCAGTTGCATTTCTCCAAAACTGAACTGACTGTTGTATTATCTGGATGCATATTTTAATGCCATATGTATTTACTGTAAGTGAGGAAGTACAATACATAAAAGGAAGCCGTCAACCACCGAAATAGTTCTATCTCAAATGGGAATTGGTGGTGCAACTTCTAAAGGTTCGGGTTTCATATTGATCAGCGCTTCTTGGTTTCTCACCTTTCCCTTCTCAGTTGTCTGATTGTTCTTTCATTTTTTGGGTCAAGCGATTTGAATTCAAAGCTTCTCGTTCTTCTCATATAGTGACTGAGAACTAGAAACAAAAGAAGTGAAAAAAATTAAACACAAGTAAATATATCTAACCTCAAAATTAATAGTGAAAGATAAATAAGTTCCCGACAATGACGCCAAAAACTTGGCCAGCATGATCATACACGTATAACGCAAGTGCACATATCGTTCAAGTAGTATAAAATATATCGATCCCATGAGGACTTAATACCTTAGCTATTAATTTATAAAGCCAAATGTTTACAAGTATCTAATAGATTGGTTGTTTGATTGGATGGTGACTTTAAACTAAAACAAGTAAATAAAATAGCACTAAAGTGAATTAACAGTAAAATCAACATTATAAAACTATTTAGGGTTGTGAATCCTTCCAATATCTTTTAAAAATGAAGTGGTTATCTCACGTTTGTGCAATATATTGGTTTATTAACCTGGAACACAAAATTTTGCAACAGTCTCTTCCGATGGTTAGATGAAAATACCCAGGATAACCCAATTAAACATATTCCTATGTCAATAAAGTTACCTGAATTCATAAGATTAAGTTATAATTATGACTACCCCGCCCGACAGGTATATTCCTATCTTGTAAGGAAATCTATTAAGAGTTATCTATCCTTAAGGGAGATCGTGGGCTATTGAGTCTAAGGCTTAAACCTAAAATCTCTTTTCCAAGTTCATTTTAAGTCTACCAAATCAATCTTATTAATGGCCAGTTAACAAGAAGCATTAAGCTTAAGGCTCAATAAATAAACCTTTATATTACCCAAACCATAAAATAACCCATTATAAACCGGTGATATTGGAATTCATCATAACTCCCGATAACGGGTTTAGTTACAATACATATCTAGGACTAGTAAAAACTTAAATAAAGTAAAAACTGGAAATTAAAAAGGTAAATAAAATAATAATAAAAATACTGGGGGTTAGAGGATCCACTTTTATTACTTCTATTTTAGATATATCCTTTATTATAATATATTAACTTTGCATGATAATTACCAACCGACCATATAGGTCGTATCCTGATTAAGTCCAATTTATAATTAATTCCAACTGACCATAAAGGCTGTATCCAACTTAGTCAGGTTAAAATCAATTTAATTAAAGTCTAACCGACCATAAAAGCGGTATTCCCATTAAGTCAGATTTTAAAAAATTTATATATTATAATTAAGGGAGATTATATAAATATTAGTATTAAAACTTAACCTTTTTACCCCAGTAAAAGAGAGTTACCTCCTCATACTGAATAGTAAAAAAAATGAAAAGTAAAAATAAACAAAGTACTATTGCGGAGAGTAAATAAAATTAAATACAATCTTCTTAGTATTCTTAAGGAATTCCCCAGAAGAAGGTATGAATTTTCTTTCTGAATTCAGCTTCTATTTATTGCTAAAATATGCCCCGCGTGTCTCGACGCAAACCACTTTGCATGTCTCGACGTGTCATTGATTTTTTGAGATTGTGACACATAGCGTCGGTAGTATCGGTAATTAAATTATTACTTCAACATAATTCGAATAGGTGCTTGGAGTCGCAACACGTGCACAGTAAATGTCAGCAGCATGAGATGATGACACGTGTCCGACGCACGTTAGCAAGACTATTGTGATATAGACACGTGGCAGGCACATGTTAGCATGTTCACATGATAGCAAGTTTCTCTGATTTTGACACGTGTTCGGCCTACGTTAGCGGCGTATGGTAGCATGTGGCACATTTTAGCAAACAACGCATTTTAGCAGGAAATTTACATTTATGCCTTTTTTATCCATTTTTCTATGTTTTAGCCCTGAATTGCTTCCAGAGAGTCCTATTATATTATTATCTATAAAATACCATATAACACTTTAAAATATTCCCAAAACTCAAGAAACTATACAAAATATTAAGTAAAACGAACGGTAAATACTGATATATTTACAGCTTATCAATCATCAATGGAAACGATCACAAACTAATCCAAAAATGGTCTAAATACTCGATTCATAGATCCATGAATGCTATTGGAGCATTTATGAGACCGAAAGAAATAGTCAGAAACTCATAGTGCCCGTATCGAGTCCGAAATATTATCTTTGGAATATCTTCCTTTCTGATCCGAAGGTGGTGATAACCTTACCGTAGATTAATCTTCGAAAAATATTGAGCTCCTTGTAATTGGTCGAACAAATCATCAATCAGGGTTATGGGATATTTGCTCTTGATAGTAACCTTATTCAACTGTCGATAATCAATAGACAATCAGAGAGTACCATCTTTCTTTTTAACAAATAACACGGGCGCATCCCATAAAGAAGTACTCGGGCGAGTAAAACCTTTATCTAAAAGGTCATGGAGTTGAATCTTTAGTTCCTTCAACTTGAGTGGTGCCATTCAGTAGGGAGGGATAGAAATATGTTAAGTCCTCGGAACAATGTCAATGCAAAACTCAATCTCCCTATGTGGTGGTAGTCCTAGTAACTCTTCTAGAAACATATCGAGATACTTCCTAACCACTGAGACCTCATTTAGTCCCACTTGACTCCCTTCTATATTAATCACATATGCCAAATACCTTTCACATCCTTTCCGAAGCAATCTACTTCATAGATTCTCGAGATCAAATTATTAGGAACTTCACTCTTGTCCTTTTGAAACTTTACTTTTAATTCCCCTGGAATCCGCACGGTCACCACTTTCGCCCTACAATCCAAAGTGGCGTGATACCGAGATAGCCAATCCATCCCAAGATTATATCAACTCAGTAATTTCTAACACAATTAAATCAATAGATACACGCGTTGCCCAGTACTGCTTCGTAATACTTCAATACATTTTACATTACAATAGCATTTCCCACCAGCGTAGACATGGAAAATGGAGATTCTAATGCTTCTAATTTTCTTCTTAAACTCAATGCAAAGTGAGATAATGCAAAAAATGGGTAGCTCCAGGACCAAATAAGGTTCTAGCATGAAACGATTCAACTGTTAAAATATATGTCACTACAATGTTTGAAGCTTGAGCATATGGTTAAAGAAAAAACCCTCGCATATCCCTTATCGACTGATGGATGGCTTTACCCTCTAGAAGACAGTCCCTTCTCAGTCTCTCTTCGATCTCTATAACCTGGCTCCCTAGGAATCTGTCCCTCCAGGCATATCTGATAGGTTATGTGAAGGCTGACGTACAAGGGTGAGACATTCTTTAACAAAATGCCTCATTTGACCACACTGATAGCATGCTCTTGAAACTTTCCTGCACTCCTTTCAGTGAGGTCGACCAAAAATAGAACAAATAGGTACCCCGGATCTAACAACAGAAGCTTGTGTCACAGATTATGAAACAACACCCTAAGAATGACCTCTTTGTATTTTTGCATATCAGCCCGATGATGAGTCTCGTATGCAGACAACTACTTATTTAGTCATGAAAGTCGCGGGAAACGGACATTGGAAGGGTAAAGTTGGAAATTAGAATATTTGCTGGATTTTATCTGAGTTATTTAGCTTCGGCTGCTTGTTGGACTTCCGTTTCAAAGCTTACCTAAGGCCCAAAACCCAAACCAAACCCAAAATACCCAAGTCAAACCAAGTCAAACCAAGCCCATGCCCAAGCGAGGTGATTCACGCCAATATTGTCTTTATTTAGGTATATGCATATTTATCACATGCTAAAATCTTGTAAAATCCTTACCTAAATAAAAGAAATCAAATCAAATCCCTACCAAATCAAATCCAATCACAAATCCAAATTAGGAGATCCATTCCTTGTTCGACACCAATTAGGAGATTCTTTCCTATTCAAATTAGGAAAGTCTTCTCTCTTTGCCAATAAAAAGAGGCCTTCACCCCCCATTCACAACCCTAGCACACATATCCCTCTCAAGTACGTCCAAGCACCTTGTGAAGCCAACATCACACGCCCAAAGCCCTTCTTAAAGCCTCCATTACCGCAACACCAAGCCTAGACATCTCCATTGCCGCATCTCCTCTCCTTCACCAATCCCCTTTCACGCCCAAGCCTGAACACAGCCCTCCATTGCCGAGTTCTAGCCACCATTCACAGCCCTAAAACACCTTAAAATAAGCCTCAAATACAGCCCCAAATTCGCACAAAATACCCATCATTCATAGCTTCAATTCAGTGCCTAAAGTAGCCACTAAAACGCCCCCCTGCACCTGAAAAACTGCCGCAGTTCACCTTCTGTTCTGGTCAGTTTTTGTTGCGTCCTTAGCCCACATAACAGTCCTAAAATCACCTAAACACCATCCCAAAAACCTCCGTAAAGTTTCCCTAAAAAATCCTTGCAAACGCACCCCCTAAGCCTGCAAAATCACCCAAAACAGTCCACCAAATCATCAAAATAGTGACCTGAAAAACAGCAGCATAACAGCAGCGAAACGGACTTAAAACAGCAGCCCAAGCATCAAAACAATGAGGAAAAACATTGAGCAAACAAATCAGAAAAGTATTGGATCATTCGCCCTTCCAACGGACGTGTAACGCCCTTTCTCGAGACGACAAAAGAGGTTAGACCTGAGGGCACCCTTAATCTTATATTCTTTCGTTTTATTTTATTTATTTTAAAATATTATTGCATGAGAGTCGTTTGAGGCATGATTTGATTGTTGGATGAGCGGGACATGTTTCCCTTTTTTTGTGGTATATCGGATGGAAACCCGGACGTAAATTTCATAGCCGATTCCGAATGGACGGTAGTATGATCTGCACTCGGGATACAATGCCACGTACCACTTAAGATACATGTATCTCGTCTCATCCAAATTCGTATTTGAGCATGCTATAGTCCTTAGGTTATTCGTTTATTATTTTAAGCATGCTTTAATTTAGTTTCGTTATTTAAAAAGTATGATTATGTTCTTTTTATGCATGATATTTAGTTTAGTTTATATTTATGTTTAAATAATTATTTGTTTACGTTGGTTTGATGGCTTAATATGTTCGATGTGTGATATTGCGTGTTTGTTGTTTAAAGACTTACTTTCAAGCATGCAAACTTAGATTAGGAGTTAGTTAGACGGAAGCATATTAGATCTAGGTGACCTTTGAACATGATTATTGAGTAGATGTGGTCGATTTATTGCACAAATTATATCATCATAATGACATAAGTAAGGGACTATTCCGAACCCAACGGTTTGAGGTCTTCCCTTGCGAGGGGTGAGTGCGGCCTTAAACCTTTGTCCCGGTCCACACCGGGTGGCGACTCCATTATTCTCCGGTTTAGTTCCCCGTGGACTACTCCGTACTCTCAACTAGGCCCTGAGTCTAGAACAGCATGCGTCGCCCAAGTTCTGTGTCCTACACTCTTGTAACATTCCTATAACCCGAAGTTCATGTCGTGACATGCGCTAAGAATAAGTAAGCCCACCATTAGTTTTTATAATCTCCAGTTGAGAAGTTTTCCTTGTTGCCTCAGGCCTTACTTTCTTCTGAACCTCCCTAGTCGCGCGCCTCTCTTGAACCCTTGCCTCAAACCATAAGGTTACATTTAAGGCGTGTGTAGAAGTCATCTCTGGGGTTATCAGGATGGACCTAAACAGGTAATCATGTAGCCCATTTCACAAATCTTTTTACTTTCATTTCCTCTGTGGTAACCAGGTGAGGAGCAAACCATGATAGCCTAGTAAACGCTATATCATACTTCCTTATCATCATTTGTTCACCCTGCACCGACTGTTCAAACTCTCTGGCTCTGAAATCCCTTACTTCTTAGGCAGAAACTGAGTTAAGAAAGCTTTACTAAATTCCTCACATTGAAAAGATGGAGCTGTAACCAACATGTTTTGACAATATTACTTATACCATACATGAACTAGATCCTAAAGTTGAAAACTCACCAATTGGACTGCCTTAACATGGGTACACTCTAATGCATGGAAAATTCGATCACATTCTTCTATTAAGCCATTGAGGTTAGGGCTAGGCTCAATTCTGAGAAAAATGGGTGGGTACAACTTTATAAACTATTGTAATGAGACAACTAACTCTTGCAAATAGCCAACCAGAGCTTGGAGTTGCATTTGGATATGTGGTGGGGGAGGTACAACATGAGCTTGAGCTTATGCTTGTTGTTATTGCTGGGTCAAAAGGTTCACTAGAGTTTGTATAGTCTGATGAATTTCCTACATTCCCCTAGGAATATCCTGAGGTACTGGTGCTTCAGCTACATGAGGTACCCTTATCATATGCCTCCTACGAGCATGGAGCCCCATATTCCTAGGCGCATGCCCGTGTGGTATCGATGAACCTTGATCTGAAGCAATCTCTTATGGGGCTCTCCACCTCTCATTCACTGAGGTAAAAAATAGATCTATAAAAGGAACTTTAAGATATTAGCATAAAGATGAATCTTTTTTATTGAGAATTCATGATATGAAAATGTGAAGATATACTCGAATGATACAATATCGGATAGGCAATGTTTTACATATGAGTATCCCAAACATACCATGCATGTAAAATACCACTTATCCTTCATTTCAAGTCACCATACTCTTATCCATATCCCTAATATCCCACCAAAGGTAGGATGCTACCGGAACGAGACAGGGTTAACTCGTCTCTATATACCTCTATTATTTTTTTTTAAAAAAAAGGAATTGACTCATCCTAAAACTAGAAAGCCTAGATCAAATTCCAGCATCAGCAAACCCAAACATAACATTAAATACATTACAGGGCCTCAGGCACTCATAACACATCCAAATCAAAATAAACACTCAAAGGCTCCGTGCCCACAACAACTTATCATATATATATATAACCAATTATACAAACTTTACTATTACACTTCCCCATTAAATAACAATCCCAATACTCTAAAGCCAAAAAGAACAACCCATGGTGACTTGCGAAACAATATCTGTCGTCCAAGCATCATCTCCATCAACAGTAGAGACTACAACAAAAGAAAAGAGAAACATGCAATCATGAACAAACTAGGGGTATAAGTCTTGTGGACTAAGTGAATAGATACCAAAAGAAAGTAAATCATAAGAGAAATCTAAAACTACTCACAATGACGAATTGCAGAATTTACTTACGCAACTCCTTTTTAACTCTTTCTTAGTGTTCCTGTCATTCTTTCTTTATTTTACTAAGAGCTTACTTGGTCTATGTTTATCCTTGGACTATATCTTATAGATCTCAATTCTTGATCTTTCCCTGTTATTCTTTTATATTCATTTGTCTTTTCATAATGGAAGGTAATCTTATTGATTTACTTTTCTGTTTCATCCTATATTTGCACCTACTATAGGTCATATCTTCTTCCATTACTTGAAGAATATTTGATCTCATATATCATTGGTTATCCTTAATATTAACATTTACCTTCTTATCATATACTTAGTTACTACTTCCTCTCTTGTTACTTAATCTAGTAGTTTCCTTTTTATATGTTACTCAGATTATCTTTTCTCCTCTTGTAATTCTGATTCGACGTTGTCCTTAAAGGGTCATACGTTTCAGTCTTTTATCATTACTCTTGTATTTGCTTTTGGAGTACCTCAAGGTTATACTTCAGGTTTACCTTTGTTACAGGTATCGATCGAGGGTTGGGAGGGTGGGAGTTAATCTTAAGATTCTTCTGTTGTGGTATTTCAATGACCTATATTTTACCTAAGAATTCCGTGTACACCAGCCTGGTATCTCTTCTATACTAGATACTAAGCTTTTCTGATTTATCTCTCCTTTACTCCAGGTTCTTCTTTTCATCATTTAATCACTTTACATCCTATACAAATCCTTATAGAAGCATAATCTCAAACAAGTTCCCTATGTTGTCTCTTTATCCCTTATGTTACTTAGCTTCCTCCGATTACTACTACTATAATCTCTTTATTATCAATCTTAATGGACTTATTCTGTTATGAAGATTCCCTCTTAATCTTAATCTTCCTACTCCTACTCTATTCTCTTTAACTATTAAGGTCATACTCTACACTTTTCCTAAAATTCTTCTTAATGCCATAAGACCTTTGATAAGTTGGTTACTTATATTTCTATAAATTATCTGCTATGTTCTTCGTACTTTCTTCCTTGAGGTCCTAGAGTCTTCTTCATTATTTTCACTTATTATAATGTTGAATATCCCTCCTCATGCTCCTTATCTAACCCTCTTTAATTGCTTTCCTTTGCTAGCTTTATCCTTTACTAAGCTCTAAATTCCCTCGACCATCTTTGATTCTTTACTTGATTATCCTCGCGTTATATTATCTCTGTTAATCACCCTGAAGTCCTTATTTATTTTATCGTCTCTAACTTCTTTTCTTATTCCATTATTCGTACTAATTCTTCCTACCACTTCAGTTTCCTTTCTTACTAAACGTTATATTCAATTCCCAACAATATCATAGGGTCATTCTTATGATGATTTCCTTTATTAAGTTCTAGGATACTACAACTATCATTGATTCAATCACTTCCTTGTTACTCCTCACAATTCTCACGCCATTTGTATGCTTTATTCCCTTCATATACTTCTTACTATTAAAACCAATCATGGTTTATTTCTTCATTTGTTTTGAATTCTCACATCCTATTCTTGCTATAAACCTTGATTTGGTCAGTTTGTCCTATCATTCATACTGATACTCTTATCACTTTCTTAAATACTTCCAATCTTATAGATTTATTATTATACTTATCCTTATATTTTTCTACGAATCCTTACTAACTCAGCTTATCTTTGGTTTATACGATATCTGACTTTCTTAATTTGTGAACTATCTTAAGTGTCTAATTCTTTATACTCTTAAAACATCTTTGATCTTTCTCATAAGTAGATGCTTCTATCAAAGTCCTCTTTATCTCTTAAATAAAACCCCTTTGGGTTTTTTCTCACGGTCGTCTATACTATAAGGAGCTGTTCACATCTCAGTAGTCATTTTGTTTACGCCTCGGAAAGTTTCTTTATCCTTGTTCTAGTACTTTATATCTTGATGGATTCCATTCCTCATGTAGTATAGGTATGAGATAGACTCTATCGGATAACCTTTTTATCTGGTCTCTCGAAGGGGTGAAAATCTGGGTAGGTAAAAGTCCTATCTGTTGGATCTCTTGACTATGGGGAGCTATATATTATTCTAATCGTTATTTCATCTTGTTTTTATACAAATTGAGTTTAGAATGACCTAAAGTCTCTCTTTCTTTATTGGCATTTTGTGTCCATTAGAAGATTTCCTGATCGACCTTGAGTTCTTACTTTTCCCATCTTATAACAGTCTTTGGCTAATCATAAGATTCGCTACCTATACGAATGGTTTGCGGAAATTTGGAATCGACTCAGAGGAATTTTTCCAAGTAAGAAGGATATCTTACTTAAGGAAAGAGCATTTTCTTTAGTCTGTTCACCTTCTATTTTGTTCTATTCTTACTATGCTTATCTTTTACTGCTAGTCATGATATTATCCTTTATTGGTTAACTTCATGTCTCTAATTCATATCACTACAGGTTCCATCATTCCTTATCTATCTCTATTTCTCTATTTACCTCTATATCTTACTTATGCCTCCCAAATCCATACTCTCTATCCTTACTGTAAGTTTCGGCTATGACACTCTACTTATGCTTCATACTACTGCTCTTGTCAATTCTAACTCTTTTTATTCTCACAGGTTTATTCTTGTATATTCTCATAGATTTCTACTTGACTTTAGACTGATCTAACTTCCAAATTCCTGGGCGAACTCTTTGTCAAACCTCTTATGGTCATCTATGCCTATGAGATAAGTTTTATCAGAGTAACTCATTTATCTGGTGTCATTGAAGAGTATTGAAGGCTAGATGGTTCAGCTTTTTGTCTTCATCAAATTTACTGGGAATAAGGTAACTAACCGTTTCTACTACTTACTTGGAAATCGAAGTTGGAGTTTGGGTATCTGGAATCATTTTTGGCATCTAGATCCATTGGAGCTATCAAGACTATCCTGGATTTCTTACTTTTATTATCTCTCTGGCTATTCTTCGTTACTCGGGAAGTCCACTATCTATGAGAGGATCTCGAAGACTATTAGATTACTTGGAAGGATTTCTTGAGTAGGAATGGAATCTTAATCTTGCTAGGCAACTCTAATACTTATTGGGGCTTTCATTACTCTCTGTTACTGTTATGAGTTCTAGTGTTTTATTTACTACTCTGATTTTATGTCCTCCATCTTGTCTTACTTCTCTTCTAGCTTTATCTTTCTTTTCTACTTCCCTGGGTGGATATCCTTAGGCTTTTCTATTTCTTTCTATCTCTATACATCTCTGTCTCTAACTGGTTCAATCTTCTTGGTATCTTTTCTTCTAGTCTCCTCTTTTCTCTTTTGCTCTATCAGATAACTTTCCTTGAATCTTACTTATCTGGTTCCTTAGCTCATATTGAACTTCGAAAAGTAATCTAAGATGATTATGGGATGATCTTTAACTAAAATGAAAAAGGAATTCAAATAGCTGGGAAATATTTACTAACCTGTCAGTAAAACTTTGAGGAAGTACTCGAGGATCGGATACTGGAGAGGTAGTACCTCATATAAGGGTTTCCCGAACATACTACGTATATAAGACCCCAGCACTCTACCCACTGCAGTCACTGACTCCCTAGACCATGCTCTGATACCATCTTGTAACATCTCCGATCTGAGAGATGTTACCGGCAGGGGATAGTTGTACTAACCCCATAAGCCTCTGACTTCCTGACTGTTCTATAAACCATTCTAATGCAATGTCGTGCATATAGAACTCAACTAAAACAACATAAAATACTTTTACTACTCATAAATGCATACGCAGAAATGCTTCTCTTTACAATACTTTATTAGACCATTATAATGACTATCACAGTGCTAATGCATACAAATACTCTGACTTTGAAATGGACTCTTATACTTTGTGACTAAATACAGGTGGACGTCATCCCTAGTGACTGCATAAGTATCCGTCCTCCCGAGCTTGTCAAAACTAGAGGGGGCTTAAATCATCATATGATCTAAGTGAGTGGACTAAAAACTGAAAACTGATAAAAATATTTGAACTTTATAACCATGTTTTCAAAACATCTTCACATGAAAACTCTATTTCTGAAAACTTCGTCTTTCTGAATACTGTCTTTAAAATAATGGTTTCTGAAAACTCTTTTCTACAATCTGATTTCTGAAATCTGAATACTGAAAATCTGAAAACTTATACTGAAGATTTGAAAACTAAAAACTAAAAATACTTGATGCCCAGGACAACAACTCAACTGCGGCATCTCTGAAAACTTATGGTACTCGATGCCCAGGACAACAGCTCAACTGCTGCATCTTTGAGGCTGGTGGTACCCTACGTCCAGGACAACAGCTCAACTGGCAACGTAGAGATCTACACCCAAGACAACAGCTCAACTAGCAGTGTAGCCATCACTAGGGACCGGGTACACGATCCTAAGCCGCCATCATGGCCCTACATTTTCACATGTTCTCTGTTTCCGTCAATTCCAACTGTAATAGTTACATACTAGGGTGAGGTTTTACCCCATGCCCCGAAAAACAAGAACATGAAACATGTACTGAAAACATAATCTTAATCTGAAACGTCCATCTTTCCAAATAACCTCTTAATCATGCGAAATCATATATGCTATAAAAACAACTTGGCTAATGCCCTATTTGCTGAAAAGTAAGTCTGATATAAGAAGGTGTGAAATAAGAATCAAGAAAAAGGGGAGAGTGTCCACTCACTGTGCTTGGAAACTGGAAAGATCGATACCGTTCATCGACAAATATCGTATTTCCTGTAATGGTCTAAGAGAAATAGCTTGATCAGATTCGAAAGTTGCGAGATGAATTCTAGAACAAAGCTAAACTCATTAGCTTTAAGTGCGTAAAGTTGTAACGCCTCATATTATGTTGTACTAGCAAGAAAGCGTGTTAAAGAACTGAATTGAGGTCCTAAGGGTGATCTTAACCATGCTAGGGTTGAACTGGAACTGTCTAAAATCATTTCGGTCATAGAAAAAATATTTGCCTAGTTTTCTGTCTGGCGTCGTGACTCACGGGTTCTTCCCGCGTCGCGACTCGCGATGATTTCCTAGATTTTTCTGGGTTTCCTGCTCTCATGTATTTTGCACCCAATTTCATCATTAATTCTCCATATCACTCCCAACACACAATCCATCCATTTATATCAAAAATTTCACATCTTAAACTACCATATTAACATCATTAATCACTCATTTATCCATAAAAATATCACTACTAATTAATTTACTAAACTTTCCCAATTCAAACATTCAACTCACAACCCATATCTTTACTTCTTTATCAATGTCTCCAACTACAAACCAAAACACAATACATTACCCACACACCATTTATTCACACATTAACCCCCAATTTATTAAATAAAACCACTTCAAATCCTTTATCAAGTTTTTTACCCAAATTCTTCATGTTGGAAATTATCAAAACTCATATAGTTTTCATGTCAAAAATTAATATTATCATCATCACCACCAAACCAATATCCTACTTAGACCATCAAAACTCAAAAGCTTCAAGAAATAAAAGATGGGTCAAATTCCTTTACCTCATTTCTCTAGGTTTTTCTTCATCCTTCAAGCTTCCAAGGATGCTCAACCTTTCTTCTTAGCTCTTCTTTTCTTCTCTCCTTCTTTCTTTTCTTCTTCCTTCTTCTTCATTTTCTCTTTTTTCTTCTTATTCTTCACGGTTTCTTCTCTCTTTTCTCTCTTCTATTTCATTCTTTAAATCCTTTGTAATGGGGAATAGTGGCATCTTTATATAGTGGACCCATTAGATATTTTTCAAGTTGAAGAAAGGTGTAGCAAAATTGTAGAATGTTTGAGAAATTTCCATTTAGGCCCGAAATCACTATTCATCTAGAATATGACTTGTATTTTTGACTCGATTCTGGTCCGATTTTAGAAAATTGTTTAACACGAAAGTTGTAGGCCTCGGTCTAAGCTTTCTGACGATATAAAATTCATAAAATTCCGAGTTGGTATGAAAAAGTTATGCCCAAAATACTATATTTAGTACAAAATGGCATACGTACAGTTTCTTCTCGGGGACTTGAAGAAATTTACTGATCGTTCCCAAAGTCTTCTCATAACTGTATTTGAGTCCCAACATGATTTATTTTACGTTCATTTGTCCCGTACATAATAATATCGTCATAGGTAGTAGTAATTACTACCGGTCGTTACAATGTTATCACCTCATCACATGCCACTGTCACTAGAACATAAAATAACATTACACCCAAATTATCACAAGGCCTCAACTAGGGACCCTCCTTGGCCAAAAATCAATATTCATCAACACCCATAAGTCTCATCTCTCTCAAACACAATAGAAAATATTCACACAATACAAACTATTTTTCTATAGAGAACACAACTTTCATATACTAATTAATATGATTAAGTTAGCTAATTAATTGAAATACGAGAATGAGGTATATTACCTAATTAATTAAAATATTAAAATCTCCCTAAGGTGAAGAAAAAATTCGGCCAAGGAACTTAGGGCTCTGAAAATCCCTATTTTTACTTGCACCAACGAGCTAAGACAGTGAAATAAAACGAAAAATCAACTCCAAAATTCGGATATAGATGAGGCAGAGACCGGGCATTTATATATACGTGAAGAGGGGAAGAAGAAAAAGGAAGAAGCTATTCGCGTGAGCGAGAAAGAGAAAGAAAATGGCGTGACTGAGGGGAAAAATAAAAGAAGAAAGAAAGAGGAGAAAAATCTAGATTTGGGAATATTGGTCTGGGCCTCTTAGAAATAATGGTATGGGTTATACATTTAATCATTCATTTCATGTTCACTTTCATTTATCTATTTTTTATTATTATTATTATTATTATTATCATCATCATCATCATCATCATCATCATCATCATCATCATTTTATTATTTTTTTACGGGTATTACACATAACCATAAGAGGATTAACTTACCATCAAATATCATATTTAATATGAGAAATTATGGGCACATCATGCTAGCTATTGTTACACTAGATGAAAAGGCACCAAAAAATTATTATTATTATTATTATTATCATCATCATCATCATCATCATCATCATCATCATCATTATTATTTTATTATTTTTTTACGGGTATTACCCATAACCATAAGAGGATTACCTTACCATCAAATATCATATTTAATATAAGAAATTATGGGCACATCATTGCTAGCTATTGTTACACTAGATGAAAAGGCACCAAAAAATTAAAGGAAAATTAGCAAAATCAAGGCTACCCTAACTCGATTTAGGCTATATTCGTGTATAGAGGATGTGCGGACGCATATTGGTTCGAGACGGACAACACCGAATCAGGCTGTGATTTGCACCCCTTGCAGGCACGCGTGTAGAGAAAGCCTTTATCTATAGCTTCTTATCACTCTATAAACAAGCAACTATATATAAGCCCCTTTAGGCTTTGTTAGGTTCTAGATGTGGGGTAGCTTTAATTTCCTTTGATTTTCCTTATCAATGGGTATAATTTGTGAGATAAATTATCATTCACTATCATTTTGAGTGTATCAGTATATCATTTTGAAGTACTCACGGAGGAGCATCCGAATTTCTCATGATCTTATCATTTACATAAGTTAGTCCAACTTAAAATTATGCCTCGAAATTGGAAAAATACCTATTTTCTAAAAAACTTTCCACCAATCCTCCACATGAAAGAAATTTGATGGAAAATATAAAATTGATATGTTTTGATACTAAATATTTTTTTCAATCAATAATCAAGTTTGACGAATTGAAACCTGCATAGGATAGGTAGATCTCAATCTTTGAACCTTCCATTATAATAATATATTTACTTTACTGATTGACTAGTAGACGTCAAGTCCTTGAGTTGTTTTATCTCTAGTATAAATAATAACACACTGCACACATGAATCCTTCATAACATAATTGAGTTCTCATGGTTATGATCGTGTTAGCCTTGAACATCTGTTTAGTTCTATAAGAGTTTCTAAAAATTAAAAACCTTTCAATTCCCTTTTAAAATGATATCACTTTTCTCTCACATAGGTGTTTTCTTAATTTAAGAGTAACCCGCATTACTCAACTTGGATTTTAAAAACATATGTAACATTAAGAGCATAGCTCATCCGATATTCTTCGAACATCACTAGTTCATCATAGGAATGGACAAAAGAGTAGTCACCACATAATAATAACCCCTATAGTAATCGAACAAGGTTTTACAATTAGGTTGTGTCTTTGAACTTAGCTCTTAGGATATCAAGTTAGTTAGGTTGGTTTTCATTCATTTTGACCTATTATCTTATTGGTTTTAGTTTCATTCCCCTAGATGATTTCTCTATTGCTTCTCTATTTTACCCATTTGTTAGTGGATCGAAAATATTATTCTTTGACCTCATATAGTCAATAGTAATAATTTTAGTATAAATTAACTTTCTAATGATATTGTGTCTACGTCAAATATTTCTAGACTTACAATTATACATATTACTTTGTGTCTTACCAATTATAGATTGACTATCACAATGTATGCAAATTATTGGCACATGCTTTAACCATTTTTGGATACATTCCAAAAAATTTCGCTACCACTCTACTTCTTCTCCACATTTATCTAAATTATTTTTCGATACATGTACACTCATATCTAAAGGAGTTTTTGGCACAGTAGAATTAAATTTATTAAATTTATCAAGAATTTTCTCTTCATAAAAGATTGATTAAGAATAAAACCGGTTCATGAAATTTTCATTCCTAAAATAACATTTGTTTTGCCATATATTTCATGTAAAATTTTGATTTCAATAAATTCTTGACAGATTTAATCATTCTACCATCACTCCCAACAATGATCATGTCATCAATTTATAAATATAGGATAATATATCCACTTTCTGTATCTTTGACATATACACATTTGAAACATTCGTTGCTTTTAAAACCATTTGTCATCATCGTATGATCAAAATTTTCATGCCATTGTTTCGGTGCTTGCTTCAAGTCATATAATGACTATACCAATTTATAGAATTTCTTACCGTTCAGGCTGTTCTTATAGATTTCCTTATCCAATTCTCCATTCAGAAAGTTGTTTTCACATCCATTTGATGAATTTCTAGCGTTTCTAGGGCGGTAATTTCTATTATCATCGTAATGAAATTTATTCTCGTTATTGAAGAATAAATATCAAAGTAATCAAGACATTCTCATTGCTTATAACCCTAATTACAAATATAGCATAATACTTATTAATTGAGTCATCATCTTTCATTTTCCTCTTGAATATCTATTTGGACCCTAAAAGTTTACATCCTAGAGGAAGATTTACTAAATCTCAAATATGATTTTTTTTTAAAATAGATAAAACTACATTGTTAATGGAATATTTCCACTAATTGTCTTCTGGTGAACTTATAGCTTCCTTGAAGGTCCGAGGTTCACTTTCTAGCAAATAGATCAAAAAATCTGGACTAAAAGATTTTTCTGCTATAGACATTTTATTTCGTCTAAGTTCATCCTCAATTTCTTATTCTAGATCTTAACTATTTTCACTCATAGTCTCATGTGTTCATTTAGAAGAACTTGGTTATTCTATGGATTTACAACGAAATAGATGTTCAAAGAATAACTTATTTCAAGATTCCATTATCGAGTTCTTGTGTATGTTGGGATTTTAGACTCATACACAAGGATCCAATATGCATTACTATTATGTATATAATCGATGAAAATATAATCAACTGTCTTATGTCCTGATTTCTCCATCTTAAGTGGAGGAATGACCACCTTAGAAAGTAACTCTCACGCTCGCAAGAATTTATAAAAATGAGCTCTACATTTTCCGTAATTCATTCAGGGTTTATCTTTTTTCTTTCAGGGCACCTTATATAAAAAGGGTGATTTACTGACGGAAAAACTTTCCCCCATATATTCTGAGGTAACCCAGAACCTATCAATATTGCATGCATCATTTTTTTCAAGTTATGATTTTTACGTTGATTCTCAGTTCTCAACTCTTTAATTTTCTAATTTAGTTGATTCTCAACTTCATTTTTAGAAAGAAAATTTCTCTATAACTTTGTCATTACTTTTTGATAAATACACATAAAAATATTTTATGCATTCACTAATAGAGGTAATAAATATTTATTACCTCCTCTAGTTTGAATGGATCTAAAATCATATATATCACGGTGATTTAGATCAAGTATTTTTATGTTTCTATTAATTATTTGAAATAATGACATGGTTAGTTTTACCTTAACACATGATTCGTGTTTTTATTTAGAATGAATTTGGAATATAGGTATATACATCATGTTAATTAACTTACGCAAATAAATTATGGTTAACATGTCATAATCTAGCATGTCATTGATTAGAAGACTCAAACAAATAAGCAGAAGTACTAGCTTTATTCCTCATTTATAATAGCTATGACATTGAGCTTAAAAAGTCCATCAGTTAGATGGCCCTTAACCATATACATCCATTTTTAGTTAAAACTACGATGTTAGATTCAGACATCATTCAAAAGCTATGCTTTTTCAAAAGCGATCTTGACAACAAATTCTTCCGAAACTCTGGTACGTACAGGACATCATTTAGAGTCAACTTCTTTCCAGATATCATCTTCAAAATAACATTTGGCTGATTTTCCATAAATATTTTTTCTTTATTTTAGCAGGTTTAAAAAGGTGAACAATCCCTTTTGAACACACATGCTTTGTAGTTCCAGTATCAATCCACCATTCTATTAGATTTGAGCCCACTAGGTTTACTTTTGACACCACAGTACATAGATCTATGTCAGAAACTTCTTAGAGAAAGATTACTCACCATTTTATTTTCTTAATCTTTTATCTTGTTCGATAATTTATACTCCGAATACTTATGTCCCATTGTGTCCTAGTTGAAGTATTTCCTTTCGAATTTTGTTTGCTTCTTTGAGTCACCTCCATTTGGACCTAGCTTGGGTCATTTCTTGGTCTTTTTTCCAATATACACCATGATGTTAGCTTTAGCCTCGAAATTGACTATTTTCGTCTCTAAGTATCTATTTTATTCCTCAATACACTATTTCAAGATTAATTTTTCAAGGTTCATTTCCTTGATTTTTTGCTTAAGATACTTTTAAATTCTCTCCACATATGAGGTAATTTCTCAATTATTACAACAACCTGAAAAGATTCACTCATAATCCTATTTTCACTAATAATCACATATAAAATTATCTGAAATTCCTGAACTTGGCTAATTACAGTTTCAGTATCCACCATTTTAAAATCAAGAAAATCATAAATTTGTTAGTGTCTGCATCCTGAGTTTTATATTTCGATCTAAAACCTTTCATAGTTTTTTTTAACTATTTTCTTATCCGAATACACGTCATAAAGTGAATCACTAAAATAATTCATTATGTAATTCCTACAAAGGAAATTAGAATGATTCCAAGCATCGATCGCACTGATCACTTAGTATATTTTCACTATTTTTAGCCGTAAGAGGCTGTTGAGTCAAAAATCTTGTAAGGTTTGACATAGTCAGGTAGAAGAACATTTTCTGCTGCCAACATTTGAAATTCTGTCTATTGAATTTCTTAAGTTTCTCAACAGTTGCAACTTGAACCACAATTGGTTTATGAACCAGAACAAAAGAGTAGAAGAAGACATTGTCTCAACACGTCCAGTTTGGTGATTGTCAACATTTACCATTACAAATGAATATGTTGTAATATTGATACAAATATTGGATTATAAATAGAAAACAATAACGATTAAATGTTGTGCCAAAAAAAAACTACGAAAACTATAAACCGAAAGTAAGAAGAAAGTAAAAATAAGAAATAAAATTAATGATCATGTATATACGTCTCCTTAAAATAGATTTGCGGCCTGTGATGGTACTGAGGATTGAAATCAACGTCTGTTTCCTATGATAAAACATCAATATGTAATTTTGGAGTACTATCAAAGTACCTCAGCGAACTCAGTTGTGCGTTGAACTTGAATTATAAAAAATGAGCAAAATAGCTCTTGTGGAAATACTTTTGGTGCTCTCGAGTTTGAAGAAAGGTTATTTTTTAATGCTCTTGGTTGTGTCTTAAAAACGCTTCTTTTGTTTTGTGTTTATAAAAGAAAAGGGTAGAGAAAACTCTTTCAATTTTATAATCACTAGAGAATTAACTCTCCATTGAATATCATATTCAATAGGAGAAATTATGGACACATCATAGCTAGCTACAATTATATTAGACAAAAAGCTACCAAAAACTTAAAGGAAAATTAGTAAAATTAAGGCTAATGCGAGCATAGCTCAATTTAGACCACAATCGTGTATGCAGAGACCAACCCCAAATCGGGCTGTGATTTGCATCCACATGAAGGCATGTGTGTAGAGGGATCCTGTTGGATAATATGACCCATAGCGTCACTATTTGCACAGAACATTGTGTTGTTGTAGCAAATTAACTATGTAACAAGGAAATTTCACTCTCATCATTTGTGATTAGATCACCATAGATATATAAATGAAGAGAGGTCCCTATGATTAGTTCCTGGATTGAGATGATATGAGACAGTATCAGTCCACGAAGGATTAATCATTAAATATCCCTAGCCATAGTATTATCGAGACTGGACATCGATAATGCGGAATAGGCTAGTATTGCACTTATGCGCGTTGTGAGGGCACAACGGCATAGTTCTCATATATATAAGTGTTGGAGACTTATGCAAGTGCGATAGGAGGTCGTGTTTCACCGATGGTACGGGAAACAGCTTCGCTCTAGATAGACCCCTTCGGAATCCCATTGGTATTATGACTAGGTGTCTATGGGAGGCCGAAATCAAGGTAGGTGTGTATAGTCTTAACCTGAGACTTGCATCGCTAATACTTACGATAATCGATAAACTTTGGTTTTGGTGGTTGGGGGCTTTGACCGGTTCTGTGTCTACCACTTCTGGGTTTATCATAGAGTCGTAGAGTATTGGATGTGATGTCGAGATGGAAGTATCACTCCAGTCATAGTGGAGATGATGTCACGCAGGATACGGTATTAGTGCTCTTAAGTGATGCGCATCCAATCGTGATACTATGACCAGGTCATGAATATCTGATTATAGAGACTAGTTACCAGACATCCGATATGTGTTTCGGACGGGCAGACACTTATCCAGCCCCAGCCCTAACACGTGACTATCCGATACTGGGCCGATACGCACAATACGATTGTAGACTACGCTTGATATAGATCTAAATATTCTTAATAGGATATGTCCGGAGAATTGGTAGACTTGGTACTTTGCTAGGAGTGACCTTGTCTCGTAAATCGGTAGAACAGTAGTACTTGGTACGTACGTGATTCGGTTACACCGACGACCGTATTTACTGCCAAATTATCCGGAGATCTCATGGGTCGCTTCCCGATAATCCACCGATGACGCACAACTCGCACTCTTGAATAATCTGGGATTATATAGAAGAGAGAGAAAATTAATCTAGGATTAATTACGGAGATATTTTATCTAGGATAAAATATCGTCTAGAGAGAGATAATGATTAATTTGGAATTAATCGGTAAATTAATATATTCGATATATTAAAAGAAATTAGATTTCGACGCGGAATTAAAATTAGATTTTAATTCGGGCGAACGAATTAATTTAGAATTAATTCGTTAGCGACGTGAATAGTGAATTCGCTAGGCGTAATCATTTAATTACGACGCGACAGGAAAAATCGTTAATTTGGAATTAGCGAACCCGAGCCCGAGTGTCATTGCGAGCGCATTCGTATTTTGAATTCGAGTGCGGCGACGCAAGTCACATCAAGCGTCAAATCTAACGTCAAGTCATTCATCACATCAAGCGTCAAATCAAGCGTCACTTTGAGTGATGTGACATTTGATTGATTGATGTGAGTGATTGATTGATTGAATGACACACACATAATCACTTTATTAAAGTGACATGTGAATAGTGTTTGGCTTTTAATGGTTTGACTTTTAAAAGGCAAATGAAATGCAAATGCAAGGAAATTAAGTTAATTTCACAACAAGTATATAAGATACACTTGATGCATTTCATTTCAATTTAACACAAAATCTCTTCTCTCTCATTTCTCTCTTCTAGCTCACGCCCAACTGAAAAAAAGTTTCTGGTTTTGAACCAAAATGCCGTGAGTCCAAGGGAAGCAAGGGTGGGTTTTGTGGCAAAAACTCAAGTGCTAGCACACTTACGAGTCTTGCGAAGGTGGTAGGGAGGTTCACCCATGAGCCGGGATCCGTCGGACGACGCTTGGAGCTCCGTTCTTCAACCCAAAATTCTGTTTTGCAAGGGAGTGGACTGCTGCTATTTGGCGTGAAAGGCAGTGAGTTTTTGAGCTTGAATCGTCTCCAAATCGACTCAACCGATCGATGTGAGTATTCCGCTACCTCCGTTGATGTATTCACTCATGTTTTCATGCTTTGATTTGATCTTGGGACCTTAGAAAAACTCAACAATGGCATCATGAGCTATAATTGCAAGCATGAAATTTTAGGGATTTAAAATTTAGGTAAATGTTTGTTGAGCATGATTTGAATAAATTGATTGTTTAAGTATGCTTATAACATGTTTAATTGCATATTGGTTGGACCAATTTGTTGAAAAAAGATTTGGAATTATTTTCCCCAAATTGTTCACCTTGGCCGAATGTATTGAGGATTTTGGGATCTTGGATTTTTTTATTTTTGATTCATTTGATGAGTTAGAATCGATTAGGTTGACGTTAATTTGAATCGAATTGGATTGGATTTCGAATTGGACAAAAACCCCAAAATCTTTAGTTGGCCGAATGGTGTATATGCCCTAATATCTTGGTATTTTGATTTTGTGACATTGGATGTGTGTGAAATCATTTAGGATGGTGATTTGATGTCGATTGTGGGTTCGATTGGATCGAAACCGAATCGGACACAAAATCCCTCTTTTGGCCGAGACTTAAAAGCATGTAAATGGGTTTGATTTTTCATATTGTGTGTTTGACATGTGATAATGAATTTAGCATGATTAATTGGAGTAATATTGTGTTTTAGAAATATTGTTTTAGTCGATTAATCATGTAACGCACTTTAGATAATAAATTGCGTGCGTAATTGGATTAGTGTAATTTAATTATTTAGGCTTAAATTGGATTGGGCTTGAATTGTTGTAATTGGGCCTATTGGGCTTGATTTATCAAGTTTGGTTTAGGCCAAATGGATTGGATCCAATTGGGCCTAAAACCTTAACCATAAAGCCCAAATGCGACTTAATGAACCTTTAAAGTCAATTGGGCCTAATGGGCCAAGATTGATTTATGGGCTTATGGGGTAAATCCCGGATTGGACTTTGGTTATTGGTTTGACCCGAGTTGACCAAAAGTCCACGCCTTAAGAAATCAATCAAAAGCCCATTGGACTTAATTGAATTGACGTTGGACGTTAATCGGTCTTTGAGACGCGTTATGATTAGATTTGGAATTTAAATCGTAAAAGGTTTATTAAATAAAGTGTAATATTTAATTGGAATTGAATAGTGATTAGTATTAAGTACATGTTAAATTAGATTTAATAATGTAGTTTAATTAATTCATGAATTCGTACTTTAAGTACTTGTTCACAAAAACGAGTTTGACTCGATCAAAATCAAATCGTTGTTTGAACATTGGATGATCACCTAATTATCAGATTATTAATTTGATTAGATTGATTGATAGCATGCTTATGTGTGTGAATACATGGTTGTGTTGAATGAATAATGTATATCGGATGGATTAGATGGGTGGGCAATTTTAGAAATTGTTGTAATAAATTCGATTTATTAAATTGGACCTGCGTGTCCAGCCTTATCACCTTCTTTCTCTTGTATTCTCTTCTCACCTATTCCCTCTATGTATATGAGGTTTCTTTAGAAGTGTAGTGTAACGGGTAGAAGTAATACTAGTGCTAGCTTGAGTGAGAAAGGGAAGATTTGATCTAGGATCAATGTGTAAAGTATCCATCCGCATATCATTATTATTTTATTTCATACTCGCTTTATTATGTGTTTAGAATGCATGTTTAAGGGTGTATGATGATGAGACCTAACAAAGATAATTAAATTGGTAGCCAATTTGCACGCGAAAAACCCTCGTTTTATATTAAGCGATTATCCTTCCATTGAATGATTCTTGTTCAAGATCTGATTGGCATTGGTTTGTTGGCCAAAGTCAAGACCTTGTCAATTGGATGTATTTGAATCATGAGAGTTTTGTTCCACATCGATGTCTAGTCCAAGTTGTGATTTGTTGGCCAAAGTCAAGATCACTTCTTGTCCAAAGACATTGATTACGAAACTTTCCTTGTCAATGGGTCCCGCTTAACTGGAGTCATTAGGTTTGTTGTGCCAAAGCCAAGGCCTAGATGATTCGGAGGATAAGGTTAGAAAATGTATTAGATACATTGGCATAAGTAATATGTTTAGGACTTGGATGTCCACCTAACGGATCTGGGAATTGGAATGGATCCAATTGATCTGTGAGATCTACCTGGTTAAGTAGCATACAGCTTGTTGGCCAAAGTCAAGGTTGTATGTTATTTGACAGGATCCCAGCCCACTAGGAAACACGGTTTCCCGAGTACTCCACAGAGGGTTAGAGACTCGACGAAAAAATAGTGGGAGGCAAGTATTGAATTTGCAACATTCGTTCAATTACTCGCCATACACGCTCAAACAAATATCATTTGTCAATATTTTACGTTGTTTTAAAAATATATATAGTTGGACTATATACAAACTCATTCAATATATAGTTGATTTTATAATTGGATTATAGTAATCAATATAATTGAATTAAATGATAGTTGATTTTATAATTGGATTATAGTAATCAATATTAAAATTATAGTTGATTAAATAATTGGATTATTATAATCATTATAATAAATAGTACCTTATTAAAATTGATTAAATAGTTGGACTATTGAAATCAAGAAAGAATTGAAAAGTTGAATATTTAAAATATATAATCATAAGATTAAATGTTTTAAATGATTTAATTTTCAATTGGGAATTAATAATAGGTTAATTTATTTGATAAAATAACTTATTATGATTAAGCCCATAATTAAGCAAATAGTAGAGCATAAGATCTTTGGAAGATTTTTGTGATGATGACTTTAGTGCTTAATTAATATACTTATAATAAATCTATCTTTAGATTTAAAAGTATTAAAATTGCAATTAATAATTCTTGGAGAATTAATGACTATTCTAGTGGAGAAAAGTAAAAATTTGCAATGGGCATGTTGCACAAGGTGCATATCGTTTCGATATTCCGAAACCCAAGGCTTGGCCAAAGGTTTGTGAAATATTGAAAAGATAATTGACATATCCCAAAGTGACTACCATTTGGATATGGAAGACACGAAGGAATTAAAGAAAGGGCGAGGCTCTAACTTTAAAAATATTTGTCAAAGTTATGATTCGCTACTAGTATTGAAATTGGATTTTAAATACTAAAGTGTGATACATAAAACATATATGTATTGATGTTCAAAATCCGCTTTGAGCTGGATACTGACTTCAAGCCGAGATTTCTCTGCAAATTGGAAACGGGACGAAAGTCGCTGTTTCGACCGTAGATACCTAAGTTTGGAAACTACCCTTTGGGTATGTACTTAAATTAGGAACTGTTATAATGTAACTAGTTTGACTAGAGACATTATCTCTATATCAGT
The DNA here is from genome assembly GCA_019454045.1 of Zanthoxylum bungeanum. Classification (NCBI taxonomy): domain Eukaryota; kingdom Viridiplantae; phylum Streptophyta; class Magnoliopsida; order Sapindales; family Rutaceae; genus Zanthoxylum; species Zanthoxylum bungeanum. The sequence goes on from SKCR01040751.1 coordinate 42,697, forward strand.
GTTTAATCCGTTGCGGATAAAACCTTTATATTCTAGAACACTAAAGTGTTTTATTATATAAAGATGATACTGAGATAAATACATTAGATGTAAATAACATAATTTATATTTTGAATATAAAATCTCAACATATAAAAATGACAAATAAATAGCTCAAATTGATTTGATCAATAGAGACTTATTTGTGGCATTGTTGTTGGGACACAATTAAACGAGACTCGTATATCCACACTTTTGAAGAGTGGGTACTAGGACTGATTTGACTATTCAAATAAGGTCTGCGAATCTAGTTTATTAGGTTAAATACCTAAAATACTATTTACTTGGTAATAGTAAAAGGGCCACCGATCTGTTAGCCCTATTCATGGTGAAGTTAGTGGGCCCATATCTAGCTAAGCTAAATGTGAACGTGATATTTCGTGACCTTACGGATGTGGCATCACGTTATGGTTATGTGTTTCTTTTGAAGAACACAAATCGGAAACTTTTGAAGTTTCGACACGAAGTATATAAAAGATCGGCTATAGTATTATTCCGCCACGGTTAGACCGTAATGGAAATTACTTAAGCAGTAAGTTTCATACGTACATGAAAGAGTACGGTATTCTTTCATATGAGGACTCCTCCCGAGATACGTCAGTTAGACAGTGTGTCTCAACTAAAACCGAATTTTGTTGGACATGATAAGGTTTATCACGAGTCGCTCTGAGCTACTATTTCCTTCAATGGGACATGTATTAACAGTGCAAAACTTATTTAGAATAAGGTTCCATATAAATCTGTTTGACAGATATCATATAGGATATGAACAGGAAAGAAACGGGGTTTCTCATTCCTGATAATTTGGGTATGCCAGGCATAGCGTTTGGATAATACCAAACTAAGGATCAAATTGGATAAGTGCCGACACAGGTTATCCTAATGAAACCTTAAGTATAGTACTTGTAAATCTCACATGAGAACAATGTAATTGTTGCTCACCATGCGGTTTTCCTGAGAGGAATACCGATATGCAGTGGTCAGTGGGAGGATAGTGATACTCGATGAAAATCGGAGGAGTAACACTGTTCAAGGCACGAAGTCCTTAATGGAACACAAATAGTTCATCTATGATGAATCTATACCATTAATCTTCAAATACACAAGAAACTAGTAGATCGGATAGAGTCAGAAAACAACCTTGGGTATGGGTTTCTGATCTCACCCCATAAAGATGTCAATCTTATGGAAGGTGTACCATCCGACTACGTTTTGAGGAAGTGATACGAGGTATCGACTCCCCGTTATGGCAAAGTGCCATGAACCGAAATGGATTCATGTATGGCAACTATTTTGGATACTAGTTGTTGCACCACAAGGCATTGTGCCTATGGTACATTAAACGTCTTCAAGGAAGACATACATGGATGGCAACATACCAACGTACAAAGCTGGGCTTTTGACGGAAAGTATCGTTATCAACATTGTGTTAATAACGGTTCGGCCTTTTACCTGTTGCCATGGTAAATCCATTTTAAAGATGCTTGAATATAACTGTATATTTCATTTATGAAATGTGTCAGTTAAGATCAAAATCGCTTTCCTGAAAAGGAAACCTTTGGAGGATGTTTGCAACATCCTGACGATTTTGTATAACCGACAAACAAGGTTTGCGGTTGTTCGATCCATGTTTGGATCAGTGCAAGCATAAGATTCTTGGAACTGTCGTTTTAAAATAATATAATGGTTTACGATTTGACTCAAAACGAAATAATTCTTGTGTATATAAGGAGGTTAGTGGGAGAACGCACTAACAGTGAAATTCCCATAATGCAATTGGTGAAAGCTTGGCTTTCATAGATATTCTTTCAATAGAAATTCTCCGTAGAATTCTGGGGAGTAACAACCTTTATTCAAGGAATAAAGATCTACTGGGATAGATTTGGAGTTTGTTAACACTCTCTGGGAAATCGTACATTTAAAATGTACTTGTATTGGTGTCTCATACGCTTCGAGCATATGGAGTCACAATCGGGTCAATCCTAGTGATAGTCACTAAATTGAAATTGAGAACATCTGTTAGTATCTTAGAGAACTAAAGATATTGTCTTAAACTATGGAGAAGGAGAACTTGAAGTGACTGGGATCACCACTGCAAGTTTCCAAACTATTAAATACTACGGTACTATAAAGTTTGAATTAAGGACAGTGAGCTGGAAATATTCGAGCAAGATAACTGTTGCCGAATAAACAACAAATACGGATTATTGCTGCAGCTGAGGCAGCAAAAGAAGCCATTTGGATCGAACATAAATCTAATTAGATTAGATATAGTTCTGCTAGCAGCTGAACTAGGCGTCAGCACATGCTAAGGAATTAAAGGTCTCATCGACGATCCAGATATATACTTCTATATCATCTGATTCGTTCGGATCATACATCGTGGCGATGTGATGATCGTATAAATCGCGTCAGACGATAATCAAGTAAATCCGCTGACGAAAACCTTTCCTCAGCAATTTGAGCGAACCTTACATAGTTCAAGTGTTGGAACACTTGAGTGACTCGCTACGTGCCAAGTGGGAGATTGTTGGATAATATGACCCATAGCGTCACTATTTGCACAGAACATTGTGTTGTTGTAGCAAATTAACTATGTAACAAGGAAATTGCACCTCTCATCATTTGTGATTAGATCACCATAGATATATAAATGAAGAGAGGTCCTTATGATTAGTTCCTGGATTGAGATGATATGAGACAGTATCAGTCACGAAGGATTAATCATTAAATATCCCTAGCCGTAGTATTATCGAGACTGGACATCGATAATGCGGAATAGGCTAGTATTGCACTTGTGCGCGTTGTGAGGGCACAACGGCATAGTTCTCATATATATAAGTGTTGGAGACTTATGCAAGTGCGATAGGAGGTCGTGTTTCACCGATGGTACGGGAAACAGCTTCGCTCTAGATAGACCCCTTCGGACCCATTGGTATTATGACTAGTGTCTATGGGAGGCCGAAATCAAGGTAGGTGTGTATAGTCTTAACCTGAGACTTGCATCGCTAATACTTACGATAATCGATAAACTTTGGTTTTGGTGGTTGGGGGCTTTGACCGGTTCTGTGTCTACCACTTCTGGGTTTATCAGAGAGTCGTAGAGTATTGGATGTGATGTCGAGATGGAAGTATCACTCCAGTCATAGTGGAGATGATGTCACGCAGGATACGGTATTAGTGCTCTTAGTGATGCGCATCCAATCGTGATATTTTGACCAGGTCATGAATATCCGATTATAGAGACTAGTTACCAGACATCCGATATGTGTTTCGGACGGGGCAGACACTTATCCAGCCCCAGCCCTAACACGTGACTATCCGATACTGGGCCGATACGCACAATACGATTGTATACTACTTTTGATATAGATCTAAATATTCTTAATAGGATATGTCCGGAGATTTGGTAGACTTGGTACTTTGCTAGGAGTAGACCTTGTCTCGTAAATCGGTAGAACGTAGTACTTGGTACGTACGTGATTCGGTTACACACCGACGACCGTATTTACTGCCAAATTATCCGGAGATCTCATGGGTCGCTTCCCGATAATCCACCGATGACGCACAACTCGCACTCTTGAATAATCTGGGATTATATAGAAGAGAGAGAAAATTAATCTAGGATTAATTACGGAGATATTTTATCTAGGATAAAATATCGTCTAGAGAGAGATAATGATTAATTGGAATTAATCGGTAAATTAATATATTCGATATATTAAAAGAAATTAGATTTCGACGCGGAATTAAAATTAGATTTTAATTCGGGCGAACGAATTAATTTAGAATTAATTCGTTAGCGACGTGAATAGTGAATTCGCTAGGCGTAATCATTTAATTACGACGCGACGGAAAAATCGTTAATTTGGAATTAGCGAACCCGAGCCCGAGTGTCATTGCGAGCGCATTCGTATTTTGAATTCGAGTGCGGCGACGCAAGTCACATCAAGCGTCAAATCTAACGTCAAGTCATTCATCACTCAAGCGTCAAATCAAGCATCACTTTGAGTGATGTGACATTTGATTGATTGATGTGAGTGATTGATTGATTGAATGACACACACATCAAATCACTTTATTAAAGTGACATGTGAATAGTGTTTGGCTTTTAATGGTTTGACTTTTAAAAGGCAAATGAAATGCAAATGCAAGGGAATTAAGTTAATTTCACAACAAGTATATAAGATACACTTGATGCATTTCATTTCAATGTAACACACAAATCTCTTCTCTCTCATTTCTCTCTTCTAGCTCACGCCCAACTGAAAAAAAGTTTCTGGTTTTGAACCAAAATGCCGTGAGTCCAAGGGAAGCAAGGGTGGGTTTTTGTGGCAAAAACTCAAGTGCTAGCACACTTACGAGTCTTGCGAAGGTGGTAGGGAGGTTCACCCATGAGCCGGGATCCGTCGGACGACGCTTGGAGCTCCGTTCTTCAACCCAAATTCTGTTTTGCAAGGGAGTGGACTGCTGCTGTTTGGCGTGAAAGGCAGTGAGTTTTTGAGCTTGAATCGTCTCCAAATCGACTCAACCGATCGATGTGAGTATTCCGCTACCTCCGTTGATGTATTCACTCATGTTTTCATGCTTTGATTTGATCTTGGGACCTTAGAAAAACTCAACAGAGCTCTGTTAAAAACTTCATACCACTTTATTAACAAACAACTGTATATAAGCCCTTTTAGGCTTATTTAATTTTAGATGTGGGATATCATTGATTTCCTTTGATTTTCCTTCTCAACAACTGCATTTTGTGAGACAAATTCTCATTCACCTTAGCATCATTTTGAGCGTATCAATATACAATTTCGAAGTACTCATACCGGAAATTTTGAATTGCTGGTGATTTCATCATTCCCATAAGTGGGTCCCACTTAAAATTGTGCCTCCAAATTAAAAAAAAATACATATTTTCCAATATTTTTCCAAAACTATTCACTCCTATATTTTTCCTCCACTCTTCGTTTTTTCTTTTTTTTCTTTTTTCCTTTTTAATCTCTTTTCTCCTTTTCTGTTTTTCTTAATGTTCAACCTCATTCCTTCGACTTATCGAAGTGTTTATCCTTTTTTAGGATGAGGTCTCGAGCTTCTCTCGAGGTTGGATATTTTGATGTTTTATTATCCATATCTTTGATGACATGTGGTTCCACCCATATTTGTGTTGGTTTATTCTAGGTCCCAATATCAATATAAGCATGAAAAACATGTGTGAATACAACAAAGGAGGTAGCGGAATACTCACATCGATCGGTTGAGACGATTTGGTGAAGAAAAAAATGATTTTCTGCCCTCCACAAACGCCACTGCAGTGCAGATTTTTCTGCCCAAAAAATCAGATTTTGATCCATGGAATGGAGCTCCAAGCTTGGTCAAATGGTTCCCGGCTCGTGGGTGGGTTTCTCTATCACCTTCGTATAACTCTCGGTGTGCTAGCACTTTCGATTTTGCAACAAAATCAGCCCCTAATCTCCTTTACTGCTCACGGCAATTTCAGTTGAAGGCAGCTTCTTGGGCCTGCATTAGAGAGAGAGAATGAGAGAATGAGAGATATATGAGAGGAGAGAGAGAGAGATGTGTGTTAGGTTTACTTTAGGGTTGCAAGTGTATCTAATACACTTTTCTTGAATTTAAATGAATTTCATTTGAATTTTCTTTTTAAAAGTCAAACAATTAAAAGCCAACAACCACACATCATGTCACATCAAGTCATATCAACTTTAATAAAGTGACCTGATGTCAAGTCACATCACTCAAAGTGACAAGTGATTTGACGCTTGATGTGACTAATGATTTGACGTTTGATATGACTTGCGTGCCGCACTCAAATTCGAAATGCGAATGCGCTCGCAAATAATCCGGGCTCAGATTCGTTAATTCCAAATTAACGATTTCTTCGTTGCGTCGTAATTAAATCTAACTTAATTAAATAATCATGCCAATCATAATTACTATTCACATCGCTAACGAATTAATTCTAAATAATTCGTTCGCCCGAATTAAAATCTAATTTTAATTCCGCTTCGAAATCCAATTTCATTTAATATATCAAATATATTAATTTACCGATTAATTCCAAATAATCGTATCTCTCTTTTATTGATATTTTATCCTAGATAAAATATGTCCGAAATTAATCCCAGATTAATTTTCTCTCTTTTCTAATTAATCCCAGATTAATTAAAGTGCGAGTCATACATCATTGGTGAATCATTGGGAAGCGACCCATGAGATCCCCGGATCTGTTGGCAGTAATTGCGGTCGTCGGACTATCTGAACACGTAAGTACCTCGTATTACGTCTTATCGATTTACAAGACAAGGTTGGACTCTAGCAAGCGCCATGCCTACCCAATTCTCCAGAAATATCCTTATAGGAATGAAGGATATGTATCAGGCGCAGTATACATGGTATTGTGTATTTCTGTCTAGTATCGGATGATCACGTGCTAGGCCTGGGGCTGGAATTGTGTCTGCCCCGTACGAAGCACTTGTCGGATGTCTGGTAACTAGTCTCTATAATCGGATATACATGACCTAGTCATAATATCCCGATGGCCGTGCAAGCACTTAAGAGCACTAATACCGTATCTTGTGTGATCATCTCCACTATGACTGGAGTGATACTTCGTTTTGACATCACAACCAATACTCTACGATTCTCAATATACCCAGTATTGGCGTACACAGAACTGGTTAAAGCCCTGGACGACCTCAACAAAGTATATTGATTGTTATAAGTATTAGCGGTGCAAGTCTCAGGTTAAGACCAAATACACCTACCCTGATGTCGGACTCCCATAGACACATAGTCAAACAACCAATAGGATTCTGAGGGGGTCTATCTAGAGCGAAGCTATTTTCCCTACCATTGGTGAAACACAACCTCCTATCGCACTTGCATAAGTATCCAATACTTAAATATATGGGAACTATACCGTTGTGCCCTCACAACGCGCACAAGTGCAATACTACTCTTTTACGTATTTATCGATGTCCAATCTCGATAATACCTGACTAGGGATATTTAATGATTTATCCTTCGTTGATTGATACTGTCTCATATCATTCTCAATCAAGGAACAAATCATAAGGACCTCTCATCATTTATATATCTAGGTGATCTAATCACAAAAATAAGAGTGCAATCTCCTTTGTCACATAGTTAATTTGTACAACAACACAATGATCTGTATAAATAGTGACACTATGGGTCATAACTGTCCAACAATCTCCCACTTGGCCTATAGCCAGTCACTCGAGTGCCTAACACCCGAACTATGTACGGTTGGCTCAAATTGCTGAGAAAAGCTTTCGTCAGTGGATTTACATGATTATCGTCTGATGCGATTTATACGATCATCACATCGCCATGATGTATGATCCGAACGAATTAGATGAATAGTCGAAGTATGTATCTGGATCGTTGATGAGACCATTAATTCTTTAGCCTGTGCTGACGCCTAGCTCAGCTGCTAACAGAACTATATCTAATCTAATTAGATTTATTATCGACCCAAAAGGCTTCTATTGTTGCCTCAGCTGCAGTAATAATCCGCATTTATTATTTATTCGGTAATAGTATCTTGCTTGGAAGCTTTCCAGCTCACTGTACCGTTATTCAAACTGTATAGTACCGTTTGCGATTTTTAGTCGTTTTATCGGTTTGGAAACTTGCAGTAGTGATCCCAGTCACTTCAAGTTATCCTTCTCCACAGATTAATACAACATCCTTAGATCTCTAAGATTCTAACGGATGTTCTCAACATCAATCCAGTGACTATCACTTGGATTGGCCTGATTGTGAATCCATATGCTCAAAGCGTATAAGACACCAGGTCACGTACATTTTTCAATATACGAGTTCTCGCAGAGTTTTAACAACTTAATCTATCCCAGTAGATCTTTATTCTTAGAATAATGGTTGTTACTCCCAAGAATTCTACGGAGAATTTTCTCGAAAGCCAAGCTTTCGCCGATTGTTTTATGGGAATATCATTTCCAAGAAATGACATATGTTATCATTATTTTATACAGGACATTCATTTCAGTGCGCTCCCACTAACCTCCTTTTTATACACAAGAATCATATTCGTTTTGAATTAAATCACATACACTATTATGATTACATCAAAACGTTAGTTCCAAGAACCTATTGCTTGCTTCAATCCAAACATGGATTGAAAACTGCAAACCTTGTTTGCTGGTTTTAGTACGAAAAAATTGTCAGGATGTTATAAACATCCTCCAAGGGTTTTCGTTTAAGGAAAGCGATTTGACCTTTAACTGACACATTTCATGAATGAAACGTGCAGCTACAGCAAGCATTTCCAAATGGATTTACCGTGGCAACAGTAAAAGGTTAATCGTAATCAACATAATGTTGATAACGACACCTTTCCTCTACAAGCCTAGCTTAGTACGTTGGTATGTTGCCATCCATGTATGTCTTCATTGAAGACTTTTACAGTACCAATAGGCATAATGCCTTGCGGTACATCAACTAGTGTCTAAACATAGTTGATATACATGGAATCCATTTCGGATTCATGACACTTTTTCATAATTAGAAGTCAATACCTTGTATCACTACCTCATACGTAGTCAGTTGGTATACCTCAATAAGATAGACATCTTTATGAGGTGAGATCAGAAACCCATACCCCAGGTTGTTTTCTGACTCTCTCCGATCTACGCGGTTCTTGTGTATTCTAAGATTAATTGTAATATTTTCATCCTTGATGAAATGTTTATGTTCCATTAAAGATTCGGTGCCTTGGACAGTATTACTCCGATTTTCATCGAGTTTTACTATCCTCCCACTGACCACTGCATATCGATATTCCTCTTAGGAAAACCGCATGGTGAGCAACAATCTAATTATTCTCATGTGAGATGTATAAGTACAATACTTATGGTATCCCTAGGATAACCTTACAATTGGCACTTATCTAATTTGGGTTCTAGTTTGGTATCATCCAAACATATGCCTAACATACCCAAAATATAGGAATGTGAAACCCGGTTTCTTTTCCATTCATATTAATATGAAATCTGTCAAACAGATTTTAATGGAACCTTATTCTAAATAAGTTCTGCACTGTTTATATTTATCCGTTGAATGAAATGGTAGCTCAGAGCGACTCATGATTAACCTTATCATGTCTAACAAAATTCAGTTTTATCCTTTCGGACACATCGTTAAATTGACGTGTTCCGGGAGGAGTCCTCATTTGAAAGAATATTATACTCTTTCGAGTATATTAAAAACTTATTGCTTAAGTATTTCCATTACGGTCTTACCGTGATATTTTAATACTTTAGCCGATATGTTTGTCTATTTCATGTCGAAACTGTAAAAGTTTCCGATTTGTGTTCTTCAAAAAGAAACACATAACCATAACGCGATGCCACATCCGTATAGGTCATGAAATATTCATATTCATATCTAGCCTAGCTAGACATGAGCCCACTTGCTTCACTATGAACTAGGGCTAACAGATCTGTGGCATTTACACTTTTATCAAGTAAATAGTATTTTAGGCACTTTGCCCAATAAACTAGATTCGTAGACTTTATTTGATTGGAATCAAATTAGTCCTAGTACCCACTTTTCAAAAGTACGGATATACGATTCTGGTTTTATTGTGTCCCAGACAATAATGCCACAATTAGTTTCTTCTGATCAAATCAGTTTGAGCTATTTGATTATCATGTGATATGTTCGAGATATTATTTATATTCAAAATATAAATACTGTTATTCACATCTAACGTGTACATCTCAATATCATCTTATATATATAAAACACTTTAGTGTTCTAGAATATAAAGGTTCATCCGCAACGGATTGAACACTGATATAGAGATAATGTTTCTAGTCAAACTAGTTACATTATAACAGTTTCCTAATTTAGGTACATACCCGAAGGTAGTTCCTAAACTTAGGTATCTACAGTTAAAACAGCGACTTTCGTCCCATTTCCAGTCCGCAAATTAATCTCAACTGAGGTCAGTATCCTGCTTACAGCAGATCCTGCACATCAATACATATTTATGTACCATACTAAGTATTTAAAATCTAATTTTAATACTAGTAGTGAACATAATTTTGACAAACACATTTAAAGTCAGAGCCTTGCCCTTTCTTTAATTCCTTCATGTCTGCTTTGCTCAAACGGCAGTGACGTTTCCGCGATGCCGTTTGCCACATTTAAGCAGACATTTTGGGATATGTTCTTTATCTTCCCAGAAGATTATAATGATCGTGCCTTCGCCCTTTTCAACATCTAGTAGCCTTTGGCCAAGCCTTGGCCTTGTAGAATATCGAAGTAAGGTGCGCCTTGCGCAACTTGCCTAATTACAAAGTTTGACTTTATCTCCTTGAGAATAGTCATTAACTCTCTCAAGAGTTATTAATTGCAACTTAGTGCTTCTAAGATTCTAAGGATAGATTCTTTGAAGATCCTTCAATTTCATTATCATACTTTATGGATCTAATCCTTAGTTCTGATTCATAAATTAAGGAGTCTACTGCGACAAGCTTAATGGATTAAGCACTAAAGTTATCATTACATAAATCTTTCAAAGATTATGCTCGACTATTTGCTTAACTCCGAGCTTAGGCTTAATATATTATTTATCAAAAAAAATAACTTAATATTTTTTCCCTAGGATTATGTATTTTAAACGTCAATCTTTCAATTATTTATATCTTGATTCTAATAGTCCAACTATTTAATCAACGACTTTGGTACCATTTATTATAATGATTACAATAGTCCAACTATTTAATCAACTATAATTTAATAGATTAAAATCAATTATATTGATTACTATAATCCAATTATAAAATCAACTATAATGAATAGTTTGAATATAGCCCACTATTTATTAAAACAACGATTTAAATATTAGTTCAACTAACATTTAATTTATATGACGAATGATATTTGTTTGAGCGCGTTATAGCAAGCAATTAAACGAATATTGCAAATTCAATTCTTGCCTCCCACTATTTTTCGGCGAGCCTCTAACCCTCTATCGAGTACTCGGGAAACCGTGTTTCCTAGTGGGCTAGGATCCGTTAAATATCACACAATCTTGACTTTGGCCAACAAATTATATGATAATTAACTAGGTAGATCTCTAAGATCAATTGGATCCAATGCAATTCCTAGATCCGGTAGGAGGACATCCAAGTTCGAAACATATATCTTATATATTATATATGCCAATACATTCAATGTATTACCTAACCTTTTTCCTCTGAATCAACTAAGTCTTGGCTTTGGCACAACAAGCTTAATGATCTCAGTTAAGCGCGACCCATTGACCATGGAAAGCTTCGTAATCAATGTCGATGGACAAGAAGTGGTCTTTACTTTGGCCAACAAACCACAACTTGGACAAGACACTGATATGGAACAAAGCCTTCGTTTCAAACACATCTTCGACAGACAAAGGCCTTGACTTTGGCCAACAAACCAATGTCGTCTTAGATCTTGAGCAAGAATCACTCAATGAAGGAAATACGCTTAATATAATAGCGAGGGTTTTTCGCGTGCAAATTCGCTACCAATTTATTATCTTTGTTAAGGTCTCATCATCACACACCCTTAAACATGCATTCTAAACACATAATAAAGCGCATATGAACATAAATAATAATGATATACAGATGGATACTTAACACATTGATCCTAGATCAGATCTCTCTCTTTCTCTCTATGGCTAGCACTTGTATTACTTCTGCCGTTACACTACACTTCTAAAGAAACCTCATTTACATTGAGGGGAATAGGTGAGAAGAGAATACAAAGAATATGAGGTGATAAGACTGGACACGCAGGTGCAATTTAATAAATCGAATTTATTACAATAATTTCCAAAATTGCCCCACCTGACTAATATCCATCCAATATACATTATTCATTCATCACAACCAAGTATTCACACAAGCATGTTATCAATCAATCTAATCAAATTAATTAATCTGATAATTAGTGATCATCCAATGTTCAAACAACGATTTGATTTTGCTCGAGTCAAACTCGTTTTGCGAATAAGTACTCAAAGTACGAATTCTCGAATTAAATTAAACTACAACATTAAATCCAATTTAACATGTATTTAATACTAATTCGCTATTTAATTCCAAATTAAAATATTACACTTATTAATAAACCTTTTACGACTTAAATTCCAAATTTAATCGTAACACGTCTCAAAGACCGATTAACGTCCAACGTCAATTCAATTAAAGTCCAATGGGCTTTTAATTGATTTCTTAAGGGTGGACTTTTGATCAACTCAGGTCAAACCGAATAACCAAAATCCAATCCGGGATTTACCCCATGAGCCCATAAATCAATCTTGGCCCATTAGGCCCAATTAAACTTTAAAGGTTCATTAAGTCTCATTTGGGCTTAATGGAAGTGGTTTTGGGCCCAATTGGATCCAATCCAATTTGCCTTAACCCAACTTTGTACAACAAAGCCCAACAAGCCCAATTACAACTTTAAAAGTCCAATTTCCAAAATTAGGCCCAAATAATTAAATTACATAAATTCAATTTCGTAATTTAATTACATAAAGTGTTCAACATAATTAATTACCAAATTAACATTTCTAAAACATCATTTAGCCTAATTAATAATGCTCAAAAACATTAAAACATGTCCAACACATTTTAACAAAAATCAAACCCAAACATGCTACTTCAAGTCTCAGCCAAGGAGGGGCTTTTTATCCGATTCGAATTCAATCCAATTAATTTCACGATCGATATTAAATCCACATCCCGAGTGATTTCTAACACATCCAATTGTTAAAAAAATCAAAATTCCAAGACTTATTAAGGCAGTAAGATTCGGCCACCATAACCAATTGGGGAAAAATGATCCAATCACATTTTCTTGAAATTGATCCAATCAAACTTCAATTAAACCATATTAAGCATACTTAATCATCCAATTTCATAAAATCATGCTCAAAATCAAAATACCCAAATTTTAAGCCCTAAACTTTCATGCTCAAACTAGGCTCTTGATGCCATTGTTGGTTTTCTAGGTCCCAAGATCAATATAAGCTCAACCTAGGCTCTTGATGCCATTGTTGGTTTTATTCTAGGTCCCAAGATCAATATAAGCATGAAAAACATGTGTGAATACATCAAATGAGGTAGCGGAATACTCACATCGATCGGTTGAGACGATTTGGTGAAGAACAAAAATGATTTTCTGCCCTCCAAAAATGCCATTGCAGTGCAAATTTTTCTGCCCAAGAAATCAGATTTTGATCCATGGAATGGAGCTCCACTCTTGGTCAAATGGTTCCCGGCTCGTGGGTGGGTTCCCTATCACCTTCGTATAACTCTCGGTGTGCTAGCACTTCCGATTTTGCAACAAAATCAGCCCCTAATCTCCTTTACTGCTCACGACAATTTCAGTTGAAGGCAGCCCCTTGGGCGTGCATTAGAGAGTGAGAAGGAGAGATGAGAGATAGATGAGAGAGAGAGAGAGATGTGTGTTAGGTTTACTTTAGGGTTGCAAGTGTATCTAATACACTTCTCTTGAATTTCAAATGAATTTCATTTGAATTTGCTTTTTAAAAGTCAAACAATTAAAAGCCACAACAACTACACATCATGTAACATCAAGTCATATCAACTTAATAAAGTGACATGATGTCAAGTCACATCACTCAAAGTGACAAGTGATTTGACGCTTGATGCGACTAATGATTTGACGCTTGATATGACTTACGTGCCGCACTCGAATCAAAATGCGAATGCGCTCGCAAATAATCTCGGGCTCAAATTCGTTAATTCCAAATTAACGATTTCTTCGTTGCGTCGTAATTAAAATAACTTAATTAAATAATCATGTCAAGCATAATACTATTCACGTCGCTAACGAATTTTCTAAATTAATTCGTTCGCCCGAATTAAAATCTAATTTTAATTCCGCGTCGAAATCCAATTTCGTTTAATATATCAAATATATTAATTTACCGATTAATTCCAAATTAATCGTTATCTCTCTTTTATTGATATTTTATCCTAGATAAAATATGTCCGAAATTAATCCCAGATTAATTTTCTCTGTCTTCTAATTAATCCCAGATTAATTAAAGTGCGAGTCATACATCATTGGTGAATCATTGGGAAGCGACCCATGAGATCCCCCGATATGTTGGCAGTAAATGTGGTCGTCGGACTATCTGAACACGTAAGTACCTCGTTCTACGTCTTACCGATTTACAAGACAATTGTTGCCTTAGCAAAGCGCCATGCCTCCCAATTCTCCGGAAATATCCTTACAGGAATGAAGGATCTGTATCAGGGGCAGTATACATGGTATTGTGTATTTCTGTCTAGTATCGGATGATCACGTGCTAGGCTTGAGGCTGGAATTGTGTCTACCCCGTACGAATCGCTTGTCGGATGTCTGGTAACTAGTCTCTATAATCGGATATACATGACCTAGTCATAATATCCCGATGCCGCCGCAGCACTTAAGAGCACTAATACCGTATCATGTGTGATATCATCTCCACTATGACTGGAGTGAGTGATACTTCCGTCTTGACATCACACCCAATACTCTACGACTCTCAATATACCCAGTATTGGCATACACAGAACCGGTTAAAGCCCTGGACGACCTCAACTAAAGTATATTGATTGTCGTAAGTATTAGCGGTCAAGTCTCAGGTTAAGACCAAATACACCTACCCTGATATCGGACTCCCATAGACACATAGTAAAACTACCAATGGGATTCCGATGGGGTCTATCCAGAGCGAAGCTGTTTTCCGTACCATCGGTGAAACACAACCTCATATCGCACTTGCATAAGTATCTAATACTTAAATATATGAGAACTATGCCGTTGTGCCCTCACAACGCGCACAAGTGCAATACTAGTCTTTTACGTATTTATCGATGTCCAATCTCGATAATTCTCTGACTAGAGATATTTAATGATTTATCCTTCGTTGATTGATACTGTCTCATATCATTCTCAATCAAGGAACAAATCATAAGGACCTCTCATCATTTATATATCTAGGTGATCTAATCAAAAATGATAAGAGTGCAATCTCCTTTGTCACATAGTTATTTGTACAACAACACCGTGATCTGTACAAATAGTGACGCTATGGGTCATAACTGTCCAACAATTTGGTAGTAGATTTCCAATCATGTGTTGATTTTTTGTTTATGTTTTGGGGGAATAAAGGTTTTATTTTCTTCAACTGATAAAAGATCTATTTTGGTAAGATGATAGATTTAATTTTTGAAGCGAAAGCTAAGTATTGTAGCTTCTCTATAGATTTATTTGCTTTCCTTATAATATATTATATATGTGCTATTGTAAAAGTTCATGTTTAGCATACTACATTTATTTTATAATTGTACTAGACTTTGTATTCACCAACAATAGAATATGTGAAGCATTCAAGCCAATCCATAAAGGTTAGATTTAGATGAGAGTTCAACATCTGATCCTACCAATTATAGAGAATACGTAGTGTGTGAATTTTATATTGTTAGCGAGTCTTAGAGTATCTTAAATTTGTAATCGAGCCAAAATATACTTGTGATTATATCTTGTGATGTTTTAATTAATAAATCTTTTCATTAATCTTTTAAAAAATCATTTTATTATATAATTATATGTATTATTATTTATATAAGGATAAGAACACTATATTATATTAATTTTGAGAGAAATTATAAGACATGAATACTACATATTTGTCTAAATAGATGAAATTCATTGACGAAATCTACAAGTGTATTTTAAAAAGTGAAATCAAGGCATGGTTGGAGTCGTTTAGCTGATGAGAACCCATCTGATGTTTGATGGGAATGAAGGCTGTTGTGATCCAAAATTCCAAGTTTGTTGGAGAATTTGATTGGGTGCAAGAAGAAGTAATGAGTTTTTGTTTGCCAATTGCCAAAAATTCTGGTTTCGCTTCTTTGATCGTGGAAACTGATTCAAAGAATGTTCTCAAGTTGGATTACTAGGGATATTCTATGTTTTGGTATTATTTTAGGCGATGTCAAATTTACTTTTTAATGTAATTTTAAATTTGATAGATTAGTTAAGTTAGCACTAAGTAATCCGAATTATAATGTCTTAATAGATAAATAGATAATATTCCAAAAGTTGTAACATCTTTAGTTGCTGTTGAATGAATCTTTTCTTCTCTAAAAAAAATAATAATAATAACGATTGTAGCTTTCCATTGAAGCAAGTTTTGAGGGTTTGGTTTCTTTTTCCCTAAACTTCAGCAAATCCCATTTTGTGGCGTGATGTGTGGCATTCTAAATTCTGTCATTTGTAGGGATGGCAAAATTCGGATCCGGACCCGGGTCCGGAAAAGATTTCTTCAACCCGGGTCCGGTTTCGGACCCGGGTAAATATTCCCGGGTACGGACCCGGGTCTACCCGGTCCGGACCCGGGTCTACCGGTCCGGACCCGGGTCTACCCGGTCCGGACCCGGGTTTTTTAAATTTTTTTAATTTTTTTTTTAATTTTTAATTGTATTATTTTATATTTATATTTAGATTTTCTCAATTTAATTAGTTTTATTTAATTCTTTTATATTTTTTTAATTATATTTAGTTATATTTTTTTTATATATATACATATTATTTTGTATTTTTCATTATTTTTTAATTATTTTTTTATTTTTTTTTCCGGACCCGGGTCTATCCGGGCCGGACCCGTGCGAACCCGGGTCCGGATCCGGATACACCCGGGTCCGAATTTTAAAGACCCGGGTCCGGTTTTTTTAATACCGGACCCGGGTCGTCCGGGTCCGGGTATACTTGCCATCTCTAGTCATTTGAAGAAGATAGAATTATCAAATACTATAAAATTGTACAGAGGGTCAAAGAGACAACTTTTCATGGTCTAATTATATGGTTGCATTTGCACTTGCACTTGCACTTGCACGCGTACTTATAATTAGTTGGGTCCATCATTTTCCATATGTAGAGAGAATGAGAGTTGATTAATTTTAGTTAAATGTATTAGTCCCAAATATAATTTTGAAAATTATTGATTCAGTGGGTGACGTTTTTCAAATTATAATAAGTAACATCATCAATTTAATCCATAACTTCCACACTCTTAATAATAATAATAATAATAAAACATATACATCTAGTTACTGATCTCGTAGTAACCAAAATTACTCAATACTCTATTTTTTTTTATAACTTTTAAGAAAGCACTTCCAAGTTCATAGAGCTTGTAGAGAATGTGAAACAAAGGCGGTAAAAAGAAGCAAAAGCAACAGAGAATCCATGAAAGCAAGCAAGCACCTCTCAATTCCATAAAGAAGGCCAACTCAAAAGCTCTATGTGAATATAAAGTTCATGACAATTGCTAACTACCCTACCGTTTCTAGCTTAAATGATTACACTACACATGGGAGCATCTCTCTTACCTACATTTGAATCACCATAGATTATTCAAATAAGGGGAAATTGAGAGAAATTTTCAAATCATTTTTGGTAAAATTAAATGAAATCTTCATTCATATTTTAAAAATGACTGAAAGTTTCCTTATGTATAGTAAAATTAAGCGAAATTTTTTCATGAAATGCTTAAAAATCTCGAATTTTAGCTTAAATATTTTCGAATTTCTGTGAAGAGATTTCAATTAATTTTTCTCAGTTTCACCAAATATCATGAGAGTTTTGCTATTTTTTCCCTCTCAAATAAGTCATTCAATAATACGTCCCTAAGACGTAGTCGAGTTGATTTTCAATATCTCAATAAAAAAAAATTTCATCCGAGTATGAGCCTTGGGAAAAGTAATGGGTCAAAAAATATATATTTAGACTTATCCACTCTCTTACATTTTAAAAATATTCAATAATAAATTATGAAACAAAATAATTTTAAAACCTAAATATATTGTATTGAAAATTATTGGTTGCAATATGGGTTATGATACGTTTATTAGTTCGATTCGATTCGCTTTAAAATATAATTGGATTCATTTAATAAATCGATGAATTCGATTCGATTCATTCATTAAATGAATGAAATAAGAATTTGAGCTCACTAATTCATTACTCGTTTAGGAATTTATTTTATTCTTTTCCTTTACTGATTGTTGTTATTTTTGTAACATCCCGCCTAGGCCAGGATGCTACCGGCAGAAGACAGGCTAACCCTACCTCCATAAGCCTCTTATTCTAACGAAATTTCGGCATGATGTATTCATAACATCATGCAACCTGGTTTATAGCCAGCACCATGAGACAACCTGCTCATACAAATTCAACAAACATGCAACACCACTAGGCCTCAGGCCTGAACTCAAAGAACAAATGTAAATACTTGGCCTCCGGCCAAAACTCAAAATAAAACTATGCTTTTACATATACAATAGAACCACATATACAAAACAAGGAGTCGTGATGACCCATAACTCCACCCAGGACTCAAAACACTCTTGATTGCAATTGGGGTGGTCCGCTGTCTTCAAAGTCTTCACATGAATCCTACTGGCTCAGTATGACAGCTACTGACCTGCAAAACTACAAACTGTGGGGGTGTGAGTCATAAAGACTCAGTAAATAATCATGCAAACATTAACAAATCTGATTTAACTTTATAACTTATATCCATTTATTCCCACATTACTTGCTATTAGTCTTTTCATCTGAACACCTACCTACGTACTTTAACTTCTATTTATTTCCATATTACTCACTACTAGTCTTTCTAACTATTTAGCAAAGTACAAACTATATTACCTGTCTTTTATCTGTCCCCAAACGTACTTTAGCTTCTCTTTGCTATTTTCATTTACAAACTTATTGCTTGATACTGATTCATTTATCTGATTAATCATATATTTTAAATTCTATTACCACTTACATTAGCCAACATCAAGTTTTTATATCATTGTCAAAATCCAACCATGCTTTCACTGCGCTACTATGATATCTCATTATGTCCTTTTATACTCTCTGCTAGTTCAGTTCAGGCGTCTATTACAGCTTTCTTTCTTTTATTTTCTTGAAATATCATCAAATCAGAATTATTAACTATTCTTATTTCAACATTTATCACATTACCATCAATCATTACTACGTAAATAAATATAATCACACCTAACATACAATAGTATTTACAGAAAGGATTTCTTCTATGTAAATATATATAACTCCTACATTCATCAATCATAACTAAAATTAAATGTAATCCTGCCCTCATGCATTAATGATCACTATAAGTATCTCAAATGATTTCTAGGATGTATGATCTATATACTTATCTTGTGAATTATATTTTTCTCACATGCCATGCTTTTATAGCTATAACTTTTAAACCTTATCTTAAAACTTATAAATGAATGTACTAATGCTTTCATGCATAAAATCAACTGTATGCATTTTCAAGTGAATACTAGAATATAAGTCATATGCACGACTTGTAACTATACTAACTTTAAACATGCTATGTATTTAGAAGATACTTTCTGAAAACTCTTTCTGAAAATTCTTTGCTGAGAACTTTACTTAATTTTCTCTTTCTGGAAAAGCTCTTTATGAAAATTGTATTTGAAGACTGAAAGCTACAATTGAAATCTGGGATTTGTATCTAAAAACTAAAAACTATATCTGAAAACTTTCTCTGAAAACTGTTTTCTAAAATCTGACTTTTGAAAACTATATACTGATGATTTGAAAACTGTGTACTGAAAATTTGAAAACTGAAAACTGCTCTACGTCCAGGAAAACGACTCAACTGGACGTCTCTTTACACCCAGGAAAACGACTCAACTGGGTGCCTCTGAATCTGGTGGTGCCATACGTCTAGGAAAATGACTCGACTGAACGTACAACTTTATGTCCAGGAAAACGACTCAACTAGACATAGCCACCACTAGAGTCCAGGTACACGAACCTAAGCCGTCGTCCTTACTCTCTACATGTGCACATGTCTCTAAATCCGTCAATTCCAACTGCATCTCAAGTTACATACTGGGGTGAGGTTTTACCTCATGCCCCAAAAACACGAAACTGCAAATAAACTTTTAAAAACTTAAATCAAATCCCAAACTGTAAAGAACATCTTTGTCAAAATATTTGGAAACTAGTCTCTGTAACACTTTGAAACTTAAAACACTTTTAGCTTTAACTTAACTTCTGAAAACCATAACAAATGCATAATCTTATATATATATACATGTACATGCAAACTCTATGCTCTCACAAACTATCTTGACAATCATACTTATTTATATGCTTACATGTATTCAAACCAACATGCTCGAGATCTCATTTACATATGTTCTTATGCACAATACTCTGTTCACAAAACACATACCTACCATATACTAACTTACTTATTTTTCCATGCATACTTACCCGCTTTTGTACTTATATGCTTACTTTTTGATAATTTATCATTCTTAAACTTTGATATCATTCCCTAGGTGTAGATTTCTACATCCCTCATACCCAAGTCTCAATAAATTATAATTACAAACATGACATCATTCATATACTTTATCTATCTATATATATATATACACTGGTTGTACTTAGATATGCATCTCTTTACTTTCGTATGCTCATGTTTATCTTTTACTCATACACCTACTTCTTTCGTCTATATTCATCTTATATATGTACAAGTTTCATACGTATACTATACACAACTTTATTATATTAATAATCCCGAACAATATTAAATCTCTTAAGTACTCGTAGCATGAGTTACTTACCTGGCTAGGCGGACACTCCTAATCCCGGTCCAATCTGTCAAAACAAATCACAACATCTGTCAGAACCGCTATTTGCGGAGCTTTCTACTAATCTACAATAAACTACGGATTTTTCGGAATACTCAAATCCTCACCGACTCTACGGTTTAAGTTTCATTACTCCAATATGTCTTTCTATACTATTCTGAACTAACTAGATACCTCAGATTCTCACTTTACGCGTTTGTGGCAAAACTTGCGGAAAAGTTTCCGCAAACACTACGGAAGGATCTCGAACCCTCCGAACTAATCCGGAATTACTCAATTACCCTCGCAATACTATATTTATATCTTAACCATGATTACGACCATCTACGCTCAGCCGTGCGAGAAACTATGTTTTACCGGAAACTCGTTAATACAATCGGATCGATCAAATCTAATCCGTTTCTCCTGGATTCTACCATATTTATCGTTTTAATATACCAAAACATATCCAATTCATATCATGGCAATTCACTAAACTACGAGATTACTAGAAGCATCCGAACACAAATCGATACACTTTAAAATAACGAATTTTGAACGGAAAGTCGTAAAGAAATTCTGAGGCCATATTCAGACTCCCATCGGCCATACGAACGCGCTGGTGTCATCGAAATTCCGATCGAAGCTACTGTTCACATGGGTGCTACAGTACATGTGCCGCTTTCTTCCTCGTTTCGCGTGCTTCCACCGATATTCGGTGAAACCGACCCTGCACACTTGTAGTACTCCCCGAGAGCTTCGCTTTGGTAGGTGGCTTGGGCCGTGACACGAACCGACGAGCCGGGATCGGGAAATCCAAAACCGCGCCCTTCTCCTCCTTCCTGCCGCCGTTTGCGGCATCCCCTGCATCAGCGCAGGCCAACGGCTGGTGCGCCGTGGCCGAACGCTTCAGATGCCGGTGGTCCGCCGGCGCAAGGGTGGTCGGAGGGCCACCGGCGAGGGCTTCACTATTTCTCTCTCTCCTAGATGCGTTTTGCATTTTTTTTTTTTTGATTTCTCTCATAGGCTGATAATAATAATAATAGTAATAAAACAAAAACAAAAAATCATAAATCCGAAAATGACTAAAATGCCCCCACTAGGAAGGGTATTTTCGAAAATCAGCCCTTTTGAAGCCCTTCTGATGCGATTCTCGAAATGTGTTCAATAAGAAAGTTATTCGTCTCAGAAAATCGAGTCCGATGGTCTAAGAATCAACTTATCGGAGTTCGTTTACTAATTCTGTGGTCAAAATAGTAAACTTTACTCGTATAGTAAAAATCGCGTAACTAACTTTTGATCCCACACGTTTTCCAACACGATGAATATTCATAATATATTAATCCAACCCATATGACATCACTTGAACTCTTATTCTTCATTATCATCGTGCTCCGAGACTATAACATCGTTCCGGGAATCTTTTAGAACAGTCCCGAAAATCTGGGATGTTATAATTTTCCAACTAAGATTTGAGAAGTTGTTGCTAATTACCACAAAAAAATAGTGTATCTATTAATTGTGTATTTGATATGTATAAATTTATGAAATATTAATATAAATAAATTATGATAATTTATGTCATTGAATAATGTAAGGAGTAAATGAATATTCTTATTAGATTTGATTAGTAAATGAATCGAATATGAATAATGATATTAGGATTCGTTAATAAATGAATCGAATATGAATTAATCACATTTTGATTCAATTCATTTAGAATTCGATATAAATTCGATTCATCAGTTTATTTTACCACCCATTTGAAAATCACTCTTACACAACTATATCACATATTTTCCAAAATTTGTTTGAAAATATCTCAAAAAATCCTAGTCATGGACGAAACTAAGTTGTGCATTGAGGGGCCTTGGCCCTGTGTTAGAAAAATTTTCACATATGTTTAGGGTGTTCAGTGAAATTTAGCATTGAAAATTTTATTTTCTGACAATTAGATTTTGAGGTTTTATTTAGTGGTCTTCTCTAACATGATTGATTCTTCATTAATTATCACATTTGTTGAATTAAAAGATTTGATTCTGCTAGAAAATCTTCAGATGTCAATCAATCGAGATAGAACGAGATTCTTCAATCTCGGTCTCATATTAATTATAGATTCGGGACAAAAATCATCTTAAAATTTATTCTGATTTTTTTAAAACAAAAGAACATCTATAATCTTTCAACAAATAATATAGGATCTTAAATTCCGACCTGATTTTTTTTATTCATGATGAAAAAATATCTCAAATAACATATCAAATAATACAAAATTCCAAACTACAATCATCAAAATTTTACCATGTTGGAACAATTTTGATTTTGGTGTGATTAATGTTGTTAACGAGATATATTGATATTTCGTCCTAAATGAACCAAACCGTAATATTGAATGGAAAACCAAAAACACGTCCTTATGGAACGTAGATCTCATAGCTTCCTATGTAGACATTGCATCTTTATGCATAACCCGATAATGAGTCTCGTATGAAGACATCCTCTGAAGCTTGGAAAGTTGCAAGGATGAATTCTAGAAAGGGAGGGAACTCCAGGGAATATAGCCAAATACTGGTCGGACATCACCTATGTTCAGCCTACTTTCTCCTAAACCAGAAAGACAGACCGTACATATATAGAAACTCTAGATCCGGTCAGACATAAAATAAATGTCAGTGAGTGTGCTGATTGTCAATCCCTACAATCACGAGATTTGATTAATGCTAGACGGACATGTATCCAATCGTACTGGAGATGTCATTGACTATGTAGATCTTCAGTTACTAGAATCACGGGCATGACTATGTCTAATCATATGTATATCTCATGATGCATATCCAACCGGATATTAATCGAGTTCAAATTGACAACAGATTGATAATCACTCCAGATAGAGGCGATAGAGGGAAAAGATCCTGCCTCCCTTCCATTTTCAGACTTAGCCTCCTACTATAAAAGGACTTCCCCCTACACATGGGGCTATCTGGAAATTATTAATGAGACAATGAAAATCTACCCTAAGAAAATCAGAGAACGGTAAAATAGAAAGAAATAGTAAGTGAATCCTTGAAATTTCCCATTTTCAGTAAACATCTTAGTAAAATCCCTGCTTCAAAAGTGTTCTTCGAGCCCATGATATCTAGAGGTACGACCTGAGGGCACCCTCTTTCACTTTCATATTTTTAGAGTTTCTATATTAATATAGTATCTTCGATCGGGCATTCATCACTTCTGACCGAACATGCATAAACATCTGACCGACTATAAATATATCAGACCTTATTCACCGCTTTCTTCAGTTTATTACTATCATTTATTATCCGGCTATTATTGAGTTATTCTATTACTGCGTCTTGTTATTTTAATGTTATTTCATCGCTGTCTTTTATCTAATCTTACTCATATACTCATTATATTATTATTTTATTACTGATACGCATGTGCTGCTGACAAGTGCATAAAAGTGTACTTTGAACATCGATAACTCGGCTTAATTATCATATATTTAATCTTAAATAGAGTTTATTTTGTGCTTTTTTATTAGAAACAATGGAATATGAAGTTTTGAGCAATTACGCGTGTTTTAGGACCTTGCAGACGCATCGGAAACGCACGGGAAGAGTGTAAATACATAAAGAAAATTCCCGCAAAATAGCAGCACGTCACGACACGCTCTACTTGGTGTCATGACGCCTCGGAAGAGTCCCAAAACCTTATTTTGGTCGTGTTTTACGCATATATAGACTCCTAGATTTCTCTATATAAACCTAAGCTCGTCCTACACCCTAAAAACATAGAGAAACAGAAGAGAAACACACATCAAAGAGCCATAAACAAAATTTCGAGAGAGAAAAATGAAGAACTTCACACCGACATGATGTCTCTACGATCTATCCAGACTATATCTCTCTTCTGCATGGAGAACTAATCTCATAGGCAAAGCAAATGATGAACTCTTGTATTTAAGTTTTTATGTTCATGTTTTTGATTTCTAAATATTCTTAAACGTTTAATACAATTGATGTTTTTAATTCTTTATTATTCTATTATTTATGAATCCAGAAACTGTGTTTATTCAACTTGCATATAGATTCAGTCATGTTAATTCTATGTGTGATTAGGGAACCCAGTTGTGACTCGTAAAGTTATTTTATGAGTTGGTCTTCTATTGCAGTATTGCCTGAGGATATATTATCGACGTTAGATAAGTCATAATGATAACTTTGTGTGCTGTTAATATAGAGAAAGTAAATCATTAATTAACTTAGAATTTAATATGTTTAGAATTGAATATCTTCCAATTGTTGGTTTGGGATGTGAAACCTTCAATTGAGAAATAAAACAGAATCAATAACTGAATATAGGGATTTGATACAAGAGGGATTCCTGATGCTTTGTTGTTTATCTCTACTGATATTCTTCAACGTATTTTCCATAGTTTTTATTCTATATTATCAATTCAATCATTCTTTTCATATAGTTACTACTAATATTTTGTTTAAGTAAATCAGTTATTTGTAACCATGTCTCTGAGGAATCGACACCCCGACTATACTGCGATAGCCGCAAGTACTTTTTGGGAGTAATCAAATTTGGCGTCATTGCCGGGGAGATGGTTTACAAACAACATGAGCAGGTTTGCTTGATCAACAATAAAAGCGGTAACTTCGTTTCATATCATTTTTTATTATTATTTACTTATTTATTTTATTTTATTTCAATTTCAATTTCAATTTTAGTTTAATTTTGATTTTTTAGTTAATTTTTTTATTTATTTTATTTTACCTATTTTATTTCAGTTTTAATTTTAGTTTTTGATTTCTTTTTAATTATTTATTTTTAGTTTATTCTTTTTCTTTATGTTCCTTGTTTCACTTGTGTTTTAATTACATGCCTATACGTAGAGATAGGTTTGGTAGATTTTTTAGGATCGAAGAAGAAAACCCCGACTCAGAGGTTTTGTTTGACAATCTCTTTGCCACACCATCCACGTCTAGTGCACATACTATTAGTGAATATGAGAGACCACCTATGAGGACTCTTGAGGAGTAACTCCACCCAACTCGTACAGCTACACCATCGTGCATCATGTTTCCTCCTAATGCACCACATATAGATTTTAAGCCTGGAATGATACAGTATCTCTCAACCTTTTATGGTTTGGAGAATGAGAACCCTTATGTGCATATTAGAGAGTTTGAAGAGGTTGTAGCAACTTTCTTGACTGGTTTGGAACCATTGACACAATTAGACTTAAGTTCTTCCCCTATACCCTTAAGGATAGAGTTAAAAGCCGATTGTATTCTCTAAGACCTCGGTCAATAGGATCATGGGGTGATATTACACATGCATTCTTTAATAAATACTTCCCACACTATAAGACGAATGCCTTGAAAAGACAAATATCTATATTCTCCCAAAAGGACAGTGAAACCCTTTATCAAACTCGAGAGAGGTTTAAAAAGATGTTAGCTAGTTGTCTTCACCACGGATATAAGAGTTGGCACTTAGTGAGCTCTTTTTATAATGGTTTAACCCCTAAAGAGCACCAATTCATGGAGACAATGTACAATGGTAAGTTCATCTGAAAAGACCCTGATGAGGCGTTAGAGTACTTAAATGACTTATCTGAGAAATCTCACACTTAGACTGGACCTAATGCCATTGATAGCACTGATAGAACACACCACACTCCTTCTAACAGAG
>SKCR01040752.1:0-59900 GCA_019454045.1 Zanthoxylum bungeanum
GATCTTAGTGTGTCTAGTATATGACAGTTGTTACAGATCTCAGTTTTGATTTTGGAAACTCAAGTTCTAAACCAAAATTCAGGGGTTATTCAGAAAACGAAAAAAGGGGTACTGTGGCCGCAGGTCACTAAACTTCAAAAATTTGGTTTGGCATCATCCT
This sequence comes from Zanthoxylum bungeanum, assembly GCA_019454045.1. Classification (NCBI taxonomy): domain Eukaryota; kingdom Viridiplantae; phylum Streptophyta; class Magnoliopsida; order Sapindales; family Rutaceae; genus Zanthoxylum; species Zanthoxylum bungeanum. Next base: position 161 of record SKCR01040752.1, read on the forward strand.
AAGTCCAAGAATTCTAATTATCGGATATGTTATTCCCTTGTGTCTTGAATATCCAAAATTTTACGGATCTTGATTTTGATTCCTAAATCTCAATTTATAGGTGAATGTTTATAGACTGTTCAGGCAAGACAGAAACTAACGTATCTGCTGGGCAGTGACTTTGTAAGGTTGGTATAAAATCATCTCTTATCTAAATATTCTAATTTTTAGATATGTTGTACTCTTCTATATCTAGTTTATTTTAAAATTTATGGAATGTCAAACAAAAAGTACGAAAGTCATGTTATAGACAAAACAACACCACATGATTAGAATGTGTTTTAAGTTTAATTTTCTATCTACACCCTCTTGCCCACTGCCCTACTTTCATCACTAAATTTAGCATTAGTTTCTACATATTCTAGTGAGTTAGTTGTTCATCATAATACATTAATTCACACTTAAAGCATCATAATAAAATTGGACCAGCGCTCACACACATCATTCCTTTATCAACATTCACCAACTATATTCAAACTTACTAAAAATCACCACTCATTTCTTGATCACATGACATGACATGACAATCCACTCATGTTTTCTACATCATTCATATCACAACAAATTCATCTTTCTAAAGCGCTTATCATGTCATAACAATCCATAACCATCAATAACAACATCAATTCTGAAAAAACAAATGAAATTAAAAGTTATTGCTTAAAACTTTCTTACCTCGAGATGAATTCAATCATTATCCAACTTCCTCTCTTAGGCTTGATTAAGTTCCTCTTGAACTTATTTAGGCGTGACTCCTTAGCTTTCTACTCTCTTGACTCACAAAATGGAGAAACATTTCATGCCTTCCTTCTCCTTCTTCACACTCGGTAGTACGTCAAAGAATGAGCTTTTTCTTGTATTTTGTTGTTTCTTTAATTCTTATATATTTTTGCAATGAAAGAGTAGAAATTACAAGATTATTCTAGATTTGGGGCTTAGCCTCACCACTCTAATTTGGTCGGCCCAATTGTAATTTTTGTTTCGAAATTACAATGCCCAATGACAAGCTTAAATGGGCTTGTTATTTGTTTGATCTGGGCCTTAGCGTATTTAGTAATTTAGTGGAGTGTGATTACTAGGCGCATTTAGCAAATGCACCCAAATTATTTTCTTCACGCACCCTGCATATTTTTCAATTTCATATAAAGCCCCTTAGCCCTCATAAATCTGATTCGTCTTTAAATCCACCTTTGATGTCATTTTGCTTCGGAAAAACTCATACTCGATTCTCTATTTTTCTTGTTAAGTTATTTTGTAAATTTTCGGCCATTACAATTTCCTTCGTCTCTCAAGAAATAGAGCTGATGGAATTGTGGTTTTTACCCTAATTCCTTTCCAACATTCACTAAACACTTTCAAACATCCAAAATTTTAATTTTAACATCAAAATCAACATCAATACATGTTATAAAACAAAATCATATTTTTAGAAATATCAAATATTTTTACAAAACATAAATTTATTATAAATACCCACATGCGTAAATTTTGAATTCGAAACACAAATCAAATTGAAATCCCACAATGAAATGACTCATGAACAATTCTAGGTCACCCAAAGATGGTCAAGTGATTCTAGAATGGTAGTCATTGCTCCAAGATTCATATAAATTTTCAAACTCTAATTTTATGTTCCATGTCCAACAAAAACATATTTGACCCAATTACATGCATATTGTGTTTATGCTTCCAAAACATCCATACAAAAATTTATTAGCCTAATTTCAACTTCAAGCTATATTATTATGTATCAAATACAAAACATAATCTATTAGAGAAGATCAAACTTACCTAGTGAGCTTGAACCAAAGATCAAATCTTCTCCTCCTTGTTGAAATGTTGTAAAGATTTTCCAAAGCTAGCAAGCTTGATTCGAAAATCCAATATTCTTCTCCTTATTGTTGTAGAGAACTTCCAAATCTTCTCCCACAAAAACTCTACTTAGACTAATATTTCCTTCTTTTGCTTAATGTTTGTTTTAGCTTATTTTGCCTTGTTTAAAAATTTTCTCAAGCTTGCCTTTAATAGCAAAACTTATACAATTTTTAATTAATAAAAGTTTTAATCAAATTTTATGTGGGCTTAATCCAATTTGTCCAAATATATATAATTAGGTGTGACTAATCACCTTTCTCTACCACTTTAATTTAATCCAATTAAATCAAGACAAAATTTAATCAATGGATTAGTTCAATGTCTACCACTTCGATTTAATCCAATTAAATCAAGCCAAATACACCTATTATTATATATTTATAATGACCAAAATATCCTCCAATGGTAGAGATATTTATGAAATTATAACAAAGCCCTTGTGTGATTTTGGATTAATCAGATTAATCCAATTGGATCAAAGTAAATAATTAATGTTCCAATAATACTTAATTTTTTTAGTTGATAATCATAATATCAAATATTATTTATTAAAAAAATTACCGGCTACCCAAGTACTCAACTAGTACACTTCATATTGTGGAACTCTCTAAGTTCATACATGTTCGTCATATAAACCTAGCTTATATGTACGTAATTCGACCACCTCCGAATTTGCGAAGAACACGAACGACCTTTCTGAACTATACAAGTCAAGGTCATCACATATGTTTAACAATTCATCTGTCATAGGCTATCCGAGTTGTGCTTATAAAATATAGATTACACCGTCAAGTTTCCGAGGCTCACATCTCATGTCGACTGATCGGTGAAATCACACCCGTAACGCAAGTGCACGTATCAATCAAGTAGTATAAAAATATCGATCCAACGATGACTTAATTCTATTGCTGTTATTAATTATTGATTCTATTTATTTACATGTATCTAATTAAATGGAGAAGAGAATGATTGTTTGATTGGTTGGTTGAATGTGGATTTGCTAAATAAATAAAAACACAAAAGAAAATACTAAGGAAAATAAACAAAAGACACAAACATCTAGGGTTATGATTTCACACAATATTATTCTAATGATGAATTGATTCTCTTATATATATATATATATAATAAATCAGTTTGCTAATCGGGAACACGATGATATGCAAAAGCCTCTTTCGATGGTCAGATGCAAACACCTAAAATAACCCAATTAATCATATTCCTATGTTAACCAAGTAATCTGAATTCATTAAATTCAAGTTCCAATTATGGCTACCCCCACCCAACAAGTATATTCCTATCATTTTCAATTTATGAAAATTGTCAAACTTACACCAAACATGGAGGATTTACACCAAATATGGCACCAACATGTATGTTGGTGTAAGTTTGACAATTTTCAATTTCATTTTTCATTTTGTTTTGTTTTGAAAATGACTTTAATAATTACACATAACACACTTCCGGATGTTTTATCAAAATATTAGGTAAAATGGGCAGTAAATATTGATATATTTTCCGCTCATCACACCTCCAAACCTAATATTTTGCTAGTCCTCGAGCAAAACAACAAAATAAAATAAAATAAACAACTGAATCTAAATTAAACTAAGCCACTTTCGTAGGGATTATGATTGCATTTAGCGTATGCAACAAGCCTTTTTACTCCTAGGTGTTCCTAGTGGACGAGTTGTAGTCTCGTGAGGGCTTATAGTGACGATACCCACAAACGTCAAATGCACACAAAAGTAAAAAGATCAAACAAGTTAGTGACTAAACAAGTGAAACTCTTATCCAAATTAATAGTTGTTTTCTTTCTTTCTAAATTACCAAATAAGTAAATTCTCTGATTATTTTTACCATTCTCCATATACACAACCAACAAAGTATTAATCAAATCACTGTGCCCACAATATTCATAAGTGTAGTTGAAAAGAGAGTAATATTTTTGTCCTAAAGTTATATCAGAATTCACACATTTTTAACAATGGAATTTTTATTTTTATTTTTTATATAACATTTTTAATCCATGTAGCGAGCTTTGGGTCAGTAACTCCCAAACCAGTTGGTTTTAGGGCACTGGATGTTAAGACACTCCTACAGACTTAATTACTCGGATCTCAGATGTCTTTTTTTTTTATTAACATCTTCAATCCATGTAGCGAACTTTGGATCAATGACTCCCAAGCCAGTTGGCTTTATGGCACTAGGTGTTAAAACACCCATACAGACTTAATTACTCGGATCTCAAATATTTTTTTATTAATATACACAATTTTTTTTATTCCATTGCTTTTTTTTAGATGTTTCCTCCAATTAAAGTAGAGCACTGAATATTACAAACTTTTCACTTACAACTCATGTCTGTATGTTACCATGCATGTTGATAATACCTGTCAACTGAGTATATGAAGATCCAATTTAATCAGTTTTTATAGAGAATTCACAAATTAAATAATTCAAAAGGAAATAAACAAAAATTAACTTATTACGAAATAGGTTGAGATACGTCTCAGGAGTGGAAATTCCTTACACAGCTATCTCAAACACAATTCCATCTGGTTAGTCAAGTTAAAAACACAAAAACACAAATTTTTTTTTTAAAAAAAAAAATTTGAAAAAATTGATTAAAAATCAAATAAAAACAACACAACAAAATACTAATCATTATTCCCCTTCCCCAAACCTAATTAAGACATTGTCCCCAATGTCTAAAAAGTATAAGAAGAGTTTAGAAAACAGTACCTGGTTAGCTGAAATTCTACATCTAAAAAGAAAATTAAAGGTTAAAATCCAGATTTATCCAACGCTTCTTACCACGATCATTATCGGACCGGTTTATCTTGGAAAGGATATGGTCAATTTGTGGTTCAAATACTAAAAGTTGGTCAATTAAATCATGGGCTATTCTGGCAGTGAAGAGGATATCTTTTACAGGTTTTGAAACAAACTCATTTCTCCGGAATCATCAAGAAACACACAAAGAAAATCATAAAATCCATTAGCATTATACAGTCCAATCGGTTTCTAGTGTATGTTCAAGTTTTCCCAAGATAGCACTGTAAAAATTTCCTCCATCGTGCCCAAGCCACCTGGCAAAGAAATAAAAGCATCAACACGGTTAATCATTTCAAAAATTTGTTCGGACATACCTGGCACGATGCATTCATCTCTGTTTGATGGTCCTATAAGATTCGCCTCCGCCAAGGGTTTTGGGATGATTCCCAGAACTTGACTACCTCCTTCTTGTACAGCCCTTGAAACGTACCCCATTAGTCCAAGATTGCCACAACCATATACTAGGTGCATATTCCTTTCAACTATGACTCTACCCAATTCATGTGCTGCCGCAACGAATTCTGGTTTAGAACCAACACTAGTTTCTCAAAACACATAGATGTTTACAACTCGTTTTCTTGAAATTGCTTCATTTTTTTTTATGTATTTCTTTCTCAAATCTGGATGTCTTCAAGAGTGCAATAACGAGCTGAATTTATAGAACCTGAAAGAGTGAGTAATAATAGCACTAGTACCTACCAAATGACAATTATTAACTAAATAGTAAAATATATCGTGAAAGTCAAGAAGTCTGGATCCTATTGGAGAAAATTAAGGAAATCACAACCGAAAAGTAAATCAAAGCAATTATTTAAGGCAACGGAATTGTGTACGCAATACGCCACTCGCTTGGTATATAAATCCATTAGGATACGTCTCAAGAATCCAATCCTTACTCAGCCATCACTAATGAATTAAATCTCATCCTTGTGATTTCCAAACACCATTCCTCCTATCTTGCTCTACCTTAAATGCTCTGTTTGTGTTTTTCCCTGAAAATATCACACAAAATTAAAAACTCTACAACATGTATAAATAAAATAAAACATAAATTGTAATAATAAAAATTGCATGGGTTGCCTTCCTGTTAGCGTTAAATTTTTTTATCTTCAGCCAGACGTTACTGAAGTCCATCTGTCAATGAGGTCTCAGCGTGGTTTTGGATGTCCGATTAGAGACAATCCCATTAGCGTTGCTTTTGAAGGGTCTCTTCCAACGGTAAAGTGGCAAAAAGAATTTTGTCTTATTCAGTACTCGTGCCACCTTTTTAAACTTTGTCGCTCCAGTGGTTCCTGAAAGAAAAGAAAGAAAATCAAGAGGTCTCGTATGATGCTTGACTTTGAATGGGAGTTCCATTCTGTCAAGCTTCTGGGCGGTGTCTTTGATTTGTACTCCCCAATACAGTGATGTTTCTCCGGAATGCATGAGATTTTCAATGTAGTCAGACATTTGCTCCTCTATTTGTTTTGCTTCTTGCTCCACTTTTTCTTCACAAATGCATTTTGGCATTTCCTCGTTCAACGCTTCATCAAACATTTGTGCAATGAATGCTCCAAGATTTTTATTTTGAGGATGTTCTTCACAAATGCATTTTGGCATTTCCTCGTTCAGCTCTTCATCAAACATATGTGCAATGAATGCTCTAAGATCCTCATTTATTGGTGTGTATGGTACAGACGGCTCTGCTACTCGTTCTTCCTCAGAGTCCGATGAATAATCAAGATCAAATTGAGATTCTGTTGGTTTGGGCTCCAGAACTAATATCTCAGATTCTTGATACTGCTAAGCCTCTTCCTATCTTAATGTGTCATCGTGAAATGCTTGATATTCGAAGGCTTCATCAGCTTCTGAAAATGCTTTTTGAGGTATGTAGCTCTTGTTTTTTGTTAATTGTCTCGCTTGATCTGTCATTCTTTGTAAGACTGCTGCTTGATTTTTTATTTGACTCTGAAATATTTTAGCCATTGCATCCAACTTTTCGTCTTATTTCTTGAGCCAATCTTTAAGTATGTCAATCACCCGATATTCCTCTGATGATTCTGGTTTTTTATGAAGATCGTAGGTGGATGGTGATAAGATGGAGAATAATGTTTAGTGAAATATGCTGGTTATTCGTACCATGAAAGATTCTAATAATTCTGCCACCCTGAATTATATAGGTATATGCATTGATCGCTCGGGTGGTTATAATCACATATCTCACATCTCCCCATTTCGTTCTGAAATGGTTGGGTAAATGTTGTATTGATTGGTTCTGAAATCCAGTAATAATTGGGCTGGACAACAGGCTTCAGAAAATCGGACTGCTGCTCACTGATATGGGGTGTATCTTCACCTAGTAAAGCTCGTAATTCTTCCATCGCCCAATAGTGATCCATTTTTCAACCACCTGAAAAATAAAAGACAGAAATAAAAATTACAAATAAAAATAAAGAAAATTAGATACAAGTAAAATAAATAGCTTCAAAATTAATAACTTAAGAAAAATAAGTCCCCGGCAACAGCGCCAAAAACTTGATCGGTGAAATCACACACGTAACGTAAGCGCATGTATCGCTCAAGTAGTATAAAAATACTGATCCCACGAGTATCTAATTTCTATTGTTGTTATTAATTATTGATTCTATTTATTTACAGGTATCTAATTAAAGGGAGAAGGGAATGATTGCTTGATTGGTTGGTTGAATGTGGATTTGCTAAATAAATAAAATAAAAACACAAAAGAAAATACTAAAGAAAATAAACAAAAGACACAAACATCTAGGGTTATGATTCCACATAATATTATTCTAATGATGAATTGATTTTCTTATATATGTATAATAAATCAGTTTGCTAACCTGGAACAAGAAGATATACATAAGCCTCTTTCGATGGTCAGATGCAAACACCCAAAATAATTCAATTAATCTTATTCCTATGTTAACAAAGTTATCTGAATTCATTAAGTTCAAGTTCCAATTATGGCTACCCCCGCCCAACAAGTATATTCCTATCCTATAAGGAAATATACCTAAGAGACTTTTACCCCAAGGTGAGATCATGAGCTATTGATTATAAGGCTGAAACCTAAAATCTATTTTCCAAGTTCATTTTAAGTTTACCATATCAATCTTATTGGTGATCAGGCAATAAGAAACATTAAGCTTAAGATTTAATAAACAAACCAAAGCATCAAACATAATATAATTAAGTTAATTATTAAGCTTATGAATATTGTGTTTCATAACTTCCCTAGAATAAAAATAAAATGATAGTGTTAATGGATCCACCTTTAATATTTCAAATGTAGAAATCTCACTTTATTATAATATAGAAATTATCAATGTTACCCAATTAAGTCAAACCAGCCATAAAGGTGGTGTTATTATTTGTCCATAAACCAGCCATATAGGCGGTAATCATCTGTCACCTAAAGACCGAACATATAGGCGGTGTCACATTATGTCAAATAAATAAAACCAGCCACGTATGCGGTACAATATTAATCTATAATATTATATTACAATTTCCATATTATAAATTAAGTGAGATTAATCTACATTGTCATATTAAAGGCTTCACCCTTCCCCCAACAGAAGTTAACTACTAAACATAAAAGAAAGTAAGAACACACAAACTATTATTACTAAAAATAAAAATACATAATTAAAATACAGAAAATGAACACACAAGATAAAATCCTCAAGTTCCTTAATAGAAACTTCAAGGAAAGTATGAAATTTACAAATGAAATGGTTTGGTATTTATAGGCAAAATTTTGCCTCCACCAATTTCTCCACAAATTTCTCCACCAAACATGGCACCAAACATGACACAAAACATGGCACCAAATCCTCCACCAAAAATTCAAGCATGTTTGGCGGAAGTTTGACAATTTTCATTTTCTTATTTTATTTTTATTTTTTCTTTTGAAAATGACTAATAATTACACATAACACACTAACGGATATTTTATCAATTTCGGTCATGAAAACTTCCGAATTCGAAATTATTATAAAAGTCAAAGTTGTAGATCATCGAGTCTTATTTAATCTGGAACTTGAATCATCTCAATCTGATATCGGAGTAAAACGTTATGGCATTAATACGAAAATTACGCAAAGTTGAAATTTCCGGAATTATACTTCGTTAGAACGCCATTTCAAGTTTCCAACCTCCAAAATCCAAAAATCAAGTCCAATTTTTGCCCTTATTTGTTCCATATTTCATCCTGATTGATTCCATTGAGTCCCGTTTTTTATTTTATCTGCAAAATAAACTAAAACACATCAAAATATTCATCAAACCCGAGAAACTAAACAAAATATTAGGTAAAAGGGGCGGTAAATATTGATATATTTTCCGCTCATCATCGACATATCAATGATTTTTTATAATTAATCAGAACATAATTTCTTATATATGCGATCCACCCTAGGTGATCGATTTTGGCCAAAGTCTTAAGAATCTTGACTTACTCACATGGATATCTAAACCCATTTATGGTTCACATATGGGCTGACAGATCTTATCTTGATACAGACTTGATTAATGAGTGTTTCGATCCACACCCAACGAACATTTACCGGTCAGACCATGAAAGATCTCTGACATATATGGCATCAAAGGGTGGAGGATCATATATAAAATTAATGTTATCCTATATTTAAAGGATCTCATATGCTACTCGACTTGAGAAGATTCCTATTGAAGACAGTGTGTACTTCCAACTATTAGGAATCACTTGTAGTATCTCAGTATTTTCTCTAACGAATACCCACATGTCTATACGGATCGATTAGTAAAATCTGTTAAGACCAATGCATGTCATTTATCGAGACTTGATTTGATGATTTATCCCAATGAACCATGAGTCTGGGGAGACTCGTATAGACATGTAGGTGTTCATTTATATAATATCCTGAATTTTCGGAGTAATTCTTGAAAATTTCAGAAATTAAAATTTAGGTTTTGGAATTGGATGATGTTCGAAAATAAGAGCTAATTTGTTGGAAAATAGGTCATAATCTTTTTAAATGAAGCTTCATCACGTTGGAAAATGCGTGGTTTCGAGAACAAGTTACGTGATTCATGTTTATATCGTTATACACGGAAAGTTTACTGTTTCGACTATAAAAATAACAAATGAATTCTGATTGAGCTGATTCTTAAACCATCGGACTCATTTTTCCGAGACGAACGACTTTCGTTGAATGCTTTTCAAAATTTACATCAGAAGGGCTTCTAAAATGAGAATTTTCGAGAAAGCCCATGGTAGGAACTTAGCTGTAATTTTACGGGGGTCAAAACTTAATTTTCGAAAACTTTTCTATAAATACCTTGAAGTTTCTCACAATTGCAGAAATGGCATATTTTCCTAAACTCCTCCACTCAGCCTCCTATAGGAAACGGTTTTCCTTAGCGCAACGGAAGTTGCTAATGTGGGCACCGGCTCCGGTATGGACCTTTAAAATTTTCTTTGCCTTATCCTTTTGTTATAGTTGAAATCCTCCAACTCTTGAAGAATGGATTTCGCTTTTTTGATGTAGATGAATTTCCTTTGATGTCCAATACTTGGATCAACCTCCCGATCTTCCGAACTATGACTCGAAACCAACAAACCGAAGTGTGGGCTTCATTTACAAAGATCAACTCTAAACTTTTTAGATAATAAATGTGTCACAAAATGTGTTTGGCTTTTGGAATTTCTTTTACTTCTCAACACTTGAGAAAATAAATTTTTCTCTCAACAATTGAAGAAAATTTCTGGATTTTTTGTATTTCTCTCTACCTCTCTCAAACTTGTGTGAAAGCTTGAATTCTCTCAAAATGATCACCCAACTATTAAGTGGAGATGGTAGAGGTAATATTCTCTTCCAAATGCCAACCATATTTTTCATTAAGCATCTAATGGAAAACACATAAATGGGAAGGCTATACAAAAGCATAAGATGTTTTTAGCTAATGACAAAACCATTAGGTGTATACATGCCACCTAATAGACATAATAAGTTGGAGAGCATGGTAAGTCATATGGCTTTGTCTCCATGATAAATAAAAAATTATTATCTTAATAATGATCTAATTACCTTCAATTATGTTGTAGTAATTATCTCATAATTATTACTAACATGATTATCTTATAATCATGATTTGATTATCTCATTATCAAATAATTCTAGAAAATGTTAAGTTAAACTAATTTAACATAGTTTTCATTTGTGACAAAAAATAGGTTTGCTACAGTTAATCAAGCTAGCACGGGGACCAAATGGACCTACGGTTCCGAGCTCCAATAATTCTAAAATATTAATTAAATTATTTAATTAAATATTATGAATTATTAACTCCGCGTTATTCCACTAAAAACTCGAAGTTGAACTCATGTTACCGCAGATGGAAAATATAAGCCGAACAACTTCAGTGTCCATCAATATAGTCATTACATATGGATATAGCCCTTCACGAATATCTCATAAATAGAGTCGGGTCATAAGTCTGTTAAACCCCTCTAAATATTTTATCTCTCAAGTACCATTGATTCTATAATGAACAACTAATTCATAACAATTATGAATATAAAAATTTCTATTCGTAATAGAAAAGTTGAGCGGTTAAATTATTCAAGTCCCGAATCAATTCTTAAAAGAGATATTCTTCTACTTCCGTAAGAAGGAGTAAATTAGATATCTATGTAAAACGTTCTCACCTATACACCAAACCATATCCGCAAAATACGTAGTTATTGGTAGAGAATGCAACACCGACCTCACCATAGTAAATAAAAGGACATAGCCTACCATGCAGGAGTTCGTAATACACTTAGGATTAAGATCGAATCCATATATGACCATCTATTAGATAAAATAAATTTCTTCAGTTAACAGATATTAAAAGAAATTCATATTTATCTAAGTCCGATCCTATATGATCTCATCATACAAGGTGCCTCCATTCTCATGTACCATATGAACGATCCCGAATCAAGGTCGTCATACAAATATAGAATGGACCGCAGCTATAGATAAACCACAAATGAAGTACCTTCTTTGTTTGCTCTCTATGGACTATTTAGATTACTAACTTCAGACTTAAATCCTCTTGTGCATCAAACATACACTAAGTTTGAAAATACAAGAGTAATCAAGGTAAACAAGATAATTGGATAATATGTGATATAAATCAAACAACTTTGATAAATGAATACTGCATTTATTATTATTACAATAATCAATTTCGTTTAAAATACATGAAGCTCTAGGGCATATATCCTAACACATCCCATTCTAAAAAATTGTATGGAGAACCCCTGGTCGTCACGATGGCCTGTCGGCCATCGCTTGTCAGATTACTGCAAGTTGGCGATGATGGTTTTTCTGTTCCATGCATGGTTGCACGTGAATCAAGAGAAGAAGTGGCGGTGAACAATACCCTATGAATGAACAGTAGCTCCGATTGAAATTTTATCGATTCCAGCGCATTTGTGGTATCATTTGGAGTCCATATATGCCCTCGAAATCCTAGTAAGACCTCATGGTAAGAACTCATTAATTTCAAGTTTGTCGTTAAATTTCGGATGGTTCTAGTAGCTTCGTAGAGTAGCATAATGATATAAATTGAATTGTTTGAGTATGATTATATTGAATATATGTATATGGTAGAATCAGAGTGAAAATGGAATGAATTGGATCGATCTGAAATATTATACAAGTTTCTGGTTAAATTGGGTTTTATGTGTATTGATGTGTTTTATATTGTAATGATGGATATGAGATAAATATGATGATAAGATAATTTTTAGATAAATCTGAGTAGGTTCGGAGGGTTCAGAACCCTTCTGTAGCGTTTGCAAAAACTTTTTCGGAAGATTTTTCAAAAATTTACAAACGAAGGATTTAAGTTAATTGATGCATTTCGGGTCATGTGCATAATGTTTTAATCTTCAAAATATATATTTCTACACTGTAACCGGCACACCGGCCACTGAACCAGCATACCGATGTCCCTTCTTTACTTTGGGTAGTTCTGTATGCTCTATGGAACCAAACTATTCCATATTGGTCTATTATACCGGTCAGTCTGGAGTTTACATAGCTATTGGAACTGGGACAGATCATACCAGTCCCCATATCGATTAGCTAATCAGAAAATCAGTCACCATAACGATCTGTAATCTGATTGGCTTGTGCTTATGCTCAACGATCATATTGGATATAGCTGTTTGAATTTACATGACCTGCATACCGACCACTGTAGACCGGCATACCGATCACAAGATAGAAAATTAAGGTAGTTTTCACCTTCACTATATATTGAGCCCTAATTTTATTTTTTCTATCTTCTGACTTTTAGGGTTGGTGCTTAGAGCGCCAATATTCTTATGTATTTCCCTGTAAATACTTATGTAATATTTTATTATGATAAAATAAATAGTTTCTATTATATAACATCTTTTTATATATGGTAAAGACATAATAGACCTTAGAATGATTAGTTTTGATACTGTTACAAAAGCGTTGCAACTGACATTGAGTTGTATCATGACGTTGTCATTCTCAGACAGTTTCAAGTCAAGGTTTACACTACTTGGTCAATAAACTAAACTCGTTAAGACTGGTACATGTCGTATATTGGAATCTTGTATTCCAATGATTTCTCAATGAACCATGAGTCTTGGAGACTCATATAGACGTGTAGGTATTTATAGCGGATAAACATTGAACGACTCACCGAAGATTCTTAATAGATGGTACACCAACATCAATAAGAATCTTCTCGGGTTGAGTGAGCATAGAGATTCTTTGACTTGAGATACCACTGTGGATATATGAGTTATCCTCCACACTTAGATGGCAGTCACGTCATCGATCTATTTAAATCAGACCTCCATCTATTTGTTAGGTGTGGACTGATGCTCAGGATATCCCGTGTGTGTCAGGAAATGATCTGCCAGTTCTATGTATAGAGCATAGGTATTCAATATGGAATTAGCAATCTGTTAAATCCATGGGCTCGTAGTACAATATAGAAATTAGTTCTAACTGTTATTTAGAGATTGCTAATAGAAACGTCGACGTGATTATATCTATAGAGATTTGACGTTTATATTTATTTCTTTGGAATAATCCGGATACCTGTGACGAAGGGATTATACATATGCAATGACCTCGACCTGTATAGTTCAGAGAGTTTATCTGTGTTCGCTATAATTTACGGGTGGGTAAATTATGAACACGAAATTAGATTTTGTGACAGATATGCCTGAACCTATAGAGTCTCACTAATGAAATATACTCGTAGAGCACTAGGGTAATTTTTATGAATAATACTGATTATTTATAAATCGTTTAACGGTTAAACGAAAGATACACACAAAGAGACCTAATGATCATTTCCTAATTAATGTGTATTTGTATTTAATGAAAGATTTTATTAAATACACATTAATTAAATGTCAAATTGTGATATTTGACATATATCATTAATATATATGTATTTGAATATAAGCTCTCTTTTGATTATTTGATAATCAAGTTGTCATTCTAGAGTTGTTAGGTTACTCATTGATGACCTAGAATTGTTCTTGTGTTATTTCAAAGTGGTGAGACTTGTTTAGTGTTGTGAAGATTGAATTAAAGTATTGAATTTGATTAATTTGATGTAATTTGTCAATTTGAAGAAATTATAAAATTAGGGTTGTTAACACTTTTCAAATTTGGGGCTTTTCATATATGTGTTGTGTTTTTATGTATGATGTATATTAAATTTGAGATTGATTGGATTTGATCTTGACTTGTTTTGAACAAGTTTGGACTAAATTCCAAAATTCAAAAGTTCTTAGCCTTCTCGGCAATTTTGGCATTTAGTGGGATTTTTGTTGCAATTTGTGTTTTCATGTATTGGACATGTTAAATACATCTTGGTAATGATTTGAAATCACTTAAAATTATATTTGACAATTTGAGGACCAAAATGAATAAAATGCAAAGTATTGGGGGAATTAGGTAATTAAGAAGAAATTTGATTTCTTGGGTAAAAATTTCAGATCTTAAGTATTGTGTAATTAAAATAAATAAGTTTATTTTAATTGCCCGAGAATTTTTTGAAAACAAAAAATTTTGATTTTCTGTGTTCCGCAGCGTTACCCGATAATACCCCTATAAAACCCCAACAAAATGGTATAAGAGTGAGTTTGATTCTGAACACTCGATATAATTATCCCTTTAAATTCAATATTTAATTTAATCTTTACTTTACTTTATGCATGCATGTATTTATTTAATTTGATTAAATAAAGTAAAAGCATCTTTTGCGGAAAAATCCCTATTTGAAAATAAGGTTTTATATTTAATATGTAATTGATGCATATTACTTGGTCCGTCTTATCAATGCGGCTCATGGATAAATAATCTACGACTATATCTGAGAACGTGCCAAAGCTGTGAGGATATGGCCGGTATGAATTTATTTGTACCATATGTATTTTGATATTATGTGAATTCAAGCGAAAACGCAATCTTAAACGTGCCAAAGCTGTCAGGGTTACGCAAGTATCTTGAATTTATCATTGACAAGTTTAACCTTGGTACGCCTCTTTGTGAACGTGTCAAAGCTGTCACAACGAGAAACGACCAGGACCAAAAACCCAGGAGTCACTTGTGAGTGATCGACAATGAGTTGTCTACCTAATTAATATACGTAGGCGAGAAAGTGCCAAAACTGTGAGCTGAAATATATCCATGGGGTCCACCTTTCACTATTATGTTATGATTTGATTATCGCATGTTTTTTATTCTGTCTGGGGATTACAGTTTTGCATGAAATAGTGAGAGGGGTATTTTTAGATTAAAAATCCATGATCTATTTAATGCTTTTGATATAATATGAATGAAACTGATTTATCTGCTAACCATTGATTCGTTGTCTATTTGATAAATTTGCGATGGCGGCACATTCGACCAATCCTTTTGCTCGTATGCTTGATACGAATAAGCTTAAGGGCGCTGAGAACTTTACGGACTGGGATATGGATTTGAGGATTGTCCTCGAATCCGAAAAGCTGGGATATATTTTGGAAAGTCCATTACCACTTGCTATATCAGAGGATGCATTACCTGAAGAGATTGAGACTTTCCATAAATGGAAAGATGATGATTTAAGGGTCAAATCATTCATTCTCAATTCTCTTTCTTTTGAACTGAAGAGGCAATACTTTGAGATGCACGATGCATATAGCATGATGACATAACTTCATGAATTGTTCATGTACCAGAAACAGGTCGTGGTTCATAGAGTTACAATGGAACTGTTCCATTCTAAACTTGATGAGGGGCAGGCTATGAGAACACATGTGCCTCATTTGATCGATTTGATAGAGCAATTGAGGCGTATTGATTTCCCTCTCAATGATACCTTAGGACGGAGTGTCATATTTAGTTCGCTACCGACGTCATATCGCCAGTTTATCATGTACTTCAACATGAATGAGATTCATTGCTCTTACCGTGAGTTGCATAGGATGCTTCTCACAGTAGAGGAAGATTTGAAGAAGGGAATTCTGACTCACCTTCTGAAACACATTTCACTTACCGCTTCTTCCCAATCCAAGTCGAAGAGGAAGAAGACAAAGGGAAAGAAGAAGAAGAAATGTTTCAATATTCCTCCGCAGGCTACGGTAGCGAAGCCCAAGAGAGCTTATGAAGATAAGTGCCACCACTGCCAGAAAGTCGGGCACTGGAAAAAAAATGTCCAGACTACCTCGCAAAGATAAGGAGGGAAAAAGCATCGACATCAGGTACTTTTATTTTTACTGTTATTGATATCTCATTGGCTTGTGAAACTATGACATCTAATTGGATTTTAGATTATGCTTTTCCTATTCACATTTGCAATTTCGTTGCAGGTGCTGACAGAAAGTAGACGGCTGAAATCTGGGGAGATCTAGTTGCGATTCGGGAGTGGCGACTCTTTGGATACGGTTGTAGTGGGCTTATGCGAGATTCCCTTACCTAGTGGGAGATTTTGTTGAATGACTGCTATTTTTTGCCAGGATGTGTGGCGAATATTATGTCACCTTTTGTATTAGATACTGAAGGTTATAATATAAATATTAAGAATCATTCTTTGTATTTATATGATAGAAATAATATTCAGATCCTTTGTTGTCCAAATGAGCATGGTCATTACATATTGCGTACCTCACAAGAAATCTTTAATACTGGAATTAATAAACGTAAACAATCTGATATAAATAGTACTGAACTATGGCACGTGAGTTGGGTCATATAGGCGTGAAACGCCTAAACCAGTTGGTTAGGAATGGTTTGATACATGATCTAACCATTGAACCTTATCCAACTTGTGAATCTTCCACCCGGGGTAAAATCACCAAGCCCCATTTTCGGTGTTGGACACCGAGCCTCTGACTTATTGGAACTCGTACATTCTGATGTATGTGGTCCTATAAGTCAGACTGTACTCAGTGGTTTTTCATACTTCATCACCTTTACCGATGATGTGTCACGGTATAGTTATGTTTATCTGATGAAACATAAATCTAAAAATTTTGAACAGTTCAAAGAATTCCAAAATGAAGTAGAAAAACATACTGGTCAATATATTAAATGTCTTCGATCTGATCGAGGTAGTGGATATATGAGTGGAGAGTTTACTTATTATTTAAAGGATAATGAGATACTCACTCAATATACTCCTCCGGGTACTTCGCAACACAATGGAGTGTCAGAGAGGAGAAATAGACATTATTGGATATGGTCTAATCGATGTTGAGTTATACAGATTTGCCATATTACTTATGGATTATGCTCTTTTAACTGCCGCTCATCTACTGAATAAGATTCCTTCTAAAGTTGTTCCTATGACTCTGTATGAGATATGGACCGGTAGGAAATCGAATCTTAGTTATGTTAAGATTTGGGGCTGTCCTACATACGTTAGAATGGCTTAGCAGAATAAGCTTTTGCCTCAAGGGCAGAAGTTTATGTTCATTGGATATCTTTCAAATACGAAAGATATTTTGTCTATGATACTGAGCATCGAAATGTGTTCGTAGCTCGCTTCGTAAAATTTCTAGAGATAGAATTTTTGTCTGAAGGTGGTGATCATAGACAGGTTGAACTTGATGAAGTATAACCTGATACCAATGAACCAACGGAGGAACCTGAAGTTCAAGAAGATAAAGAACCTTCAACACACACTCCGTAGGTCACAAAGGGTATCTAGACCTCCTGAACACTTGTATTTGATACAAGAAAAGAGTCTCGATGTTCTCTTAGTGAAAAAGACAGACCCTTTTACCTATAGAGAATCGATGTTGGACATCGACTCTGTGAAGTGGCAAGACGCCATGAAATCTGAGTTAGACTCAATGAATGAGAATCAAGTTTGGAACTTGGTTCCACTTCCTGAAGGAATTGTTCCTATCGGTTGTAAATGGATTTACAAAAGGAAGCGTGGGCCTGACAGAAATGTTGAAATCTTTAAGGCCCGACTGGTAGCTAAAGGTTACTCGCAGTGACCTGGTGTCGACTATGATGAAACTTTTTCACCAGTTTCGATGCTAAAATCTATAAGGATTTTATTTTCTATTTCCACTTACCATGATTACGTGATTTGGCAAATGTATGTCAAAACGGCTTTTCTAAATGGGTTTCTTGATGAATAAATATATATGGAACAGCCAGAGGGATTTACATCCAGTGAGAACTCGGGCATGGTTGTGTGGGACACAGGAACTGGGCGACGCATGCTGTTCCAAGTTCGCAGCCCGGTTGGGAGTACGGAGTAGCCACGGGGACTAAACCAGAGAATAATGGAGTCGCCACCCGGTGTGAACCGGGAAAATGAGATTTAAGGCCGCACTCACCCCTCGCAAGGGAATTCCTCAACCGTTGGGTTCAGAATGGTCCCTTACATATGTCACTTGTAATGAAAGGATTTGTGTAATAATTTAATCAAGCTTAAGTAACACTTATTTCCAAGAGTATCATGCTTCTGAGTTCACATGCATACATCAATAAGTTCATCTAAATTTACATGTAACACATATCCGAATTCGCATACAGCCTATTTGCATGTAATCTATGTCTCAATTTGCATACATAAAGATTAACATACGACAATATACAAGTTAATAAACACATTATACTCATACATGTGGAGAATACAGATGAACGATACCTACACAATCTTGCATAATGCATATAAATAATCTGGTTCATCATACGAATGAATAGCTACTAGGGACAATTATGTACGGAATCTGATGAAAATAACTCAGTTCAGTGGGTGCGCGTTCGCGTAGCGTTCGAGAACGCATTCGAACTATAAACAGAAGGTTCGCATTCGTATATCATTCGAGAACGCGTTCGAACGGAGCCAGACCTGATGCATGAAACACTAAGAAGATGCGTACGCGTTCGCATAGCGTTTGGTATCGCATTCGAACGGTAAACAGAAGGTTCGCGTTCGTATAGCGTTCGAGAACGCGTTCGAACGGAACCAGACCTGATGCATGATGAAACTGAGAAAATGCGTGCGCGTTCGTGTAGCGTTCGAGAACGCATTCGAACAGTTAACAAAAGGTTCACGTTCGTGTGGCGTTCGTGAACGCGTTTGAACGGAACCAGACCTGATGCATGCAACACATTCATAGACAAACAAATCCACAATGTGGGACCTCACGTATCTGATTGAACTCATCTCACATCCAATCGAATATACACCAACCGGCGCGACAAAGCATCGTGGTAAAGGATTTTAACCCCTCCAAATAGGGGACCTTTAATCCGACTTACTATGCCCATGCGCTCGATCGCATCATGCATACAAAGAATAAAGACAATAATATCAAAATTAGTATGCCCGATTGGACATATCTTACATCCAACCGAACACACATCAACCGGCGCGACAAAGCATCGTGGTAAAGGATTTTAACCCCTCCAAATAGGGGACCTTTAATCCGACTTACTAAGCCCATGCGCTCGATCGCGTCATGCATACAAAAAGTAACATGCGGAATTCAAATGACGAAAAATAAATAAATCAAAGCAATATAAAACAAAAGAAGGTGCCGTTTACTCAAGCGGTACGTGGAGTTGTATCCCGAGTACAGATCATACTACCGTCTATTCGGAATCGGCTATGAAATTTATGTACGGGTTTCCATCCGATATACCACGAGAGTTGACACATCTTTCATTTTATTCCAAGGCCACAACATACAATATTTCGTAATACATGCATATTTATCTACTCAAGGGCCACAACATGCATTTCAACATAATAATCATGCGAAAAATATTCAATAAATAAAACAGAAAACGAATGTGGAAAATACCCTCAGGTCTAACCTTTTTTGCCGACTTTCGGACTTGCGTTTCACGGAGATCGGAAGGGTAAAGCTCATCAACTTCTCCGGTTCACTGGTTTAGCGTTTTAGCTCACTGTTTTTCTATTCTGCTTGCTGTTTGGAATCCATTTTGCTGCTGTTTCCTCTGATTTTCCGCTCACTGTTCAGGTCACTATTTTGACGTTTCATTGGACTGTTTTGGGTGTTTTCTAAAGGTTTTAAGTGTATTTTTTGTGATTATTTTAGGGATTATAAGTGCAGTTTCTTATGTTACTGTGCTAAGGATTTTGGGGACTGTTTTAGGAGGATTTTTACTGCTGTTTTGGGGGTGATTTGGGCTGCTATTTTCAGTGGAAAGGGGCTACTGTTTTCGGTGGAAAGGGGCTGCTGTTTGGGGTATTTTATGGCTGCTGTTTGGGGTATATTTTCGGTGATGTGTGGGGGTTTAGGGGCTATGATATTTTCGGCTATGGAGTGGAGGAGATGAAGAGAATTGTTTGTGTTGCTTCTTGTTGCTATTGCCGTGAAATGTCTAGGGCTTTTTGTTGTGATTTGCGTGTGAGTTATGTTTATGAGCCAGAGGTGCATGTCTTGCTTAGGGGTTGTTTATATAGAGAAGGGCTAGGGCTTCTCCTTGTCTCACAAGAAGAGATTTGATTTAGTATTGAGCAAGGAAAGTCAAAGATTTGATGGAGACAATATTGGTCTAGATTAGGAAGTCAATATCTTTAAATTGGTTATGAGTGATTTAATTAGGCATGATATTTCTTTAATTTAGTATATGATTTTGTATAGTTAGGAAGTTAATATATTTGATTTATCTATATTAGGTATGATTATATTTTATGTTTTATTTAATTGGTAAATGATTTAATTATTTTATTTAATTCAATGTTTAATTTAATTAATATTTGATTTAATTTGGGTGTAATTTAAGGGCCTTGGACGTGTGGGCCTCGCAGCGAAACCAGAAATACCGACACTGTTCGAACGCCTCTTAAAACGCTGCACGAACGCCCGTAATCTGTTTGACGTTCGAACGTGGTAACGAACACAGCACGAACGAAAAACAGTGAACTTGTGAAATGAGCTTGATGACATACTTATTCCGAATTTCCCCTTCCGACGTCCGTTTCCCGCAATATCCTTAACTTAAAAAGGTAGTGCCTCCAACTGAGACTCTTCATCGGGTTTCACATGCAAAAATACAATGCCTACAGTCGCCCCCACTTTGATGGGACTTGAGCAGTGTGTGACTTTGAACAATCCTATCAAATTTATGCAATGCATTTTCACTTACCTGGCTCGTCTGCTACCTCGAGCTGAGTTGGTGCTGCAGTGGACCTCGATCCTGGGACGCATCCCAATAACTTCAACTGACAACGGGGGCACCTCGACCCAATACCGCTGACAAAGTGGGCCTCGCCCTCGAACTGATGATGTAGTGGGCACCTCGACCCTGTGCACCTCGACCCGGAACTACAACCGACAACGGGGGCACCTCGACCCTGGGCACCTCGACCCAACACCGCTGACAATTGGGACCTCGCCCTCAAGCTTATATGGGCCTCGCCCCCAAGCTGATATGGGCCTTGCCCCAAAGCTGATATGGGCCTTGCCCCCTGGGACTTATCCCCAAAAACTGTTGATGTGGGCCTCGTCCCCTGGGACTCATCCCCAAAACTGAAACTGCGCTGACGCTGTTTGGCTCATTTCTGCCGCTTTTCCTTTTCTTCGAACCTGCGAACACAAAACAAAAACAAACACGAAGAGAATGCAATGTTCCGTGTATGCATGAATGATTTTCTTATCCCGTTGGGTTAGGTCTTCTGTCAATTTCCTTGGTGACTGCTCGGTCTTCTCTCTCAGGTAAAGTACTGTTTCAATCTGTCTACGATGATCGGCTCGGTGAACTCGTTTCCTTCCAAGTCTGATAGCTTCACTGCTCTATTTCCCATTACCTTCTGCACTATGTAAGGTCCTTCCCAGTTAGGTCTGAACTTTCCTCTTGGATCTGTCGTCGACGGTCTTGATTGCTTAAGTACCAAATCACCCTTTCTGATCTTGGTGGGGTGTACTTTCTTGTTGAATGCTCAGGCTAATCTCTTCTGATATAACTGCATGTGATACAAAGACTTCGTTCTCTTCTCATCCAGCAGTGCTAACTGATCAAACCTCTGTGCGGCCCATTCTTGTTCTGGTAATTCTGCCTCTGCTAATACCCTCATAGACTGTATTTCCACTTCTACTGGCAATACTGCTTCCATTCCATAGACCAAAGAGTAAGGGGTGGCCCCTGTTGCTGTTCTTACTGATGTTCTGTATCCCCACAAAGCATATGGTAGTTTCTCGGCCCAATCTCAGCAGTTCTCTGTCATCTTGGCTAAAATCGTCTTTATAGTCTTGTTGGCTGCCTCAACTGCCCCATTTGCCTGCGGCCTGTAAGGTGATGACTTGTGGTGGCCTATCCTGTATTTCTGCAACATTGCCTTCGTCTCTCCTTGAAACTGAACTCTGTTGTCTGTCACTACATGATGCGGCATACCATACCGACAAATGAGGTTCTGAGCTATAAAATTTGCCATCTGTTTGCTGTAACATTGCGGAATGACTCGGCTTCCACCCACTTAGAGAAGTAATCTACTGCCACTACTATGAAGCGATGCCCATTCGATGCATTCGGTCAAATTTCTCCAATCATATCAATTCCCCATGCTAAAAAGGGCCACGGCTCTGACAACCCGTACAACTCTGTGTGCGGTAAGTGATTCAAATTACCATGTGCTTGACAGTCATGACAATGCTTTACCATCTTCGCACAGTCTGTTTCCATGGTTGACCAATAAAAACCTTGTCTCACTATCTTGCGGGACAGATTCAACCCGTTCATGTGCGGACCACATACCCCGGCGTGTATTTCTTCCATTACATGCTGAGCTTCTTCTTTTCTCAAACACTTCAACTGAATACTGTTTGCTTGCCTCTTGTACGGTTTCCCTTTCAAAATCACATACTGGGAAGCTAACTTCTGAATGGCTATTCTGTCTTTTCTGCCTGCCCCTTCCGGGAGTTCACCATGTTCCAGATACCTCTGAATGTCATAATACCAAGGTTTACCGTCGTCGACCTCAACTTCCAGAATTCTTTCTATCTCATAAACAAGTCTATTTTCTGTTGTCAGTATCAACGGTCTCATCACTAACTTTTCTGGATTTTCCCAAGTCGCTGCAAGTGTAGCCAGTGCGTCTGCCATCTGATTCTCTTCTCTCGGCAAGTGCTGAAACTTACAATCTGGGATAACTTGTGCCAACTTTCTGAGGTGAAAAAGGTAAGGTTTCAACCATTCTTCTTTCAATTCCCATTCTCTTCGCATCTGCTGGACTACCAACATAGAATCTCCGTAGACTTCCACACTCCCGGCCTTCAAGGCTATCAATGCTGTCAAACCAAAAGCACATGCTTCATACTCGGCCATGTTGTTAGTCACTCTGAATGTCAACCTCTTGGCCAAAGGCAAAGTCTCTCCCTTGGGGGTTACTATCACGATCCCAATTCCGGCTCCCTTGTAATTCACTGCTCCGTCAAAATACATCTTCCATCTCTGAACTATTATTGCTTGGATCTATTCGTCTGGAAATTCAAACTTATACTGATCCCCCTCAACAGGTTGCAATACCAGAAACTCTGCTACTGCTCCCCCTTTGATCACTTTGGAGGTGAAATACTCAATGTCAAACTCTGTCAACAATACCAACTATCTGCCCAATTTTCCCACTAGTGAAGGCACCGAATGAAGATATTTCAGAGGATTTTCCTTTGCCACTACCTGGATCTTGTAAGACTGGAAATAATGTCGCAACTTTCTGGAAGCCCATACCACGGCAAGACAGATCTTCTCTACTTCTTGATATCGAGCCTCATACGGGAGCATTTTCTTACTTAGATAATAGACTGCATGTTCTACCCCTGTCTCATCTGCCTGTACTATCATTGCCCCCATTGTTTCTGATTCTATAGCCAATATAATATCAAAGGTCTGCCCGGTCTCGGAGGTTTCAATACAGGGGGCTTTACCAAGTACTCCTGATTTTGTCGAAGGCTGTCTGACACTGTTCATTCCATCTCACTGGCTGATATTTTCTCAACAGTTTGAAGATAGGCTCACATACTGATGTCAACTTGGCAATGAACCGACTGATGTACTGAATCTTCCCCAAGAATGCTCTGACTTCTTTTTCTGTCTTCGGTGTAGGCATTTCTGTGATTGCTTTGATCTTTTCGGAGTCTACCTCTATTCCTCCCATTCCCACTGTATGACCAAGCAATTTCCCTGATGTCACCCCAAACACACATTTCTTGGGATTTAGCCGCAGGTTATATCTGTCAACTCTCTGCAGGAACCTTTCCAGTGCTTCAATATGCCCAACCCTTGTCTCTGATTTCACCATCATGTCATCCACATACACCTCAATCTCTTTGTGCATCAAGTCCTGGAAAAGTGTAGTGGCCATCCGCTGATAAGCAGCTCCTGCATTCTTAAGCCCAAACGGAATTACCTTGTAACAATAAGTACCCCACTCAGTAACAAATGCAGTCTTGTGTTTGTCTTCCTCAGCCATGAGAACCTGATTGTAACCTGAAAACCCATCTGCAAATGAATACATAGCAGCTAAAGCCGCATTATCAACCAGAACATCTATATGCGGCAGAGGAAAATCATCTTTAGGACAAGCCTTGTTGAGATCTCTGTAGTCTACACACATTCTGACCTTCCCGTCTTTCTTTGGCACCGGCACTATATTAGCCAACCACTCAAGATACTTTACTACTTCTAAGAAGCCCACATCTATCTGTTTCTTAACTTCCTCTCTGACTTTCTCAGCCCATTCTGGTCTCATCCGTCGGAGTTTCTGTTTTGCTGGCCTCATATTCGGATAAGTTGGTATTGTGTGCTGGGCAATGTTTCTGTCTACCCCAGACATGTCCTCATAGGACCAAGCAAACACTTTGGCATATCTAACCAATACCTCTTCTAATTTCTCCCTTTCTTCAGAGGTAACTTCACTTGCTATCAGAATTTCCTTGGGGTTCTCAAGTGTTCTCAAGTTAAATGCAGTAGTTCTGGCCAAACTGATATCAAATATGCTTGATTCGTGTAGAGTAAATGGAAATGACTCAGGCAAGTAAGCAAAAGAAATGTCTTTATTATTGGATAATGCGGAA
Source organism: Zanthoxylum bungeanum (assembly GCA_019454045.1). Taxonomy (NCBI): domain Eukaryota; kingdom Viridiplantae; phylum Streptophyta; class Magnoliopsida; order Sapindales; family Rutaceae; genus Zanthoxylum; species Zanthoxylum bungeanum. The sequence goes on from SKCR01040752.1 coordinate 25,491, forward strand.
GTACATTCAAACAAATCAGGAAGGTAAATGTCTTCATCATCTATAGACATTTCTTCCTCTGCAACCAGGTTTTCCTCAGGCTTTTTGTCCTCTCCCAGAGTCAGGCTCTCCAACTTCATCAATTCTTCTTCCCAATTCTCTTCTTCTTTCTTCACAATTTCTTCAACTATCGGCTTCTTACCCAACATATCTTGGAAGATCTCAAGCCCATGTACCACAATTCCATTAACTTCCACAGGCTCAGGTCCCCTTGATATCCTGAAGCTTTCACAAAACATTCCATCAGTTTCAGGCCATTTTTCTTGACCTTCGGCTTTTCTTCATCAGACTTGTACCCCAAACCCTTCCGAGTAGTCTGTCCTCTGAAATCTGGTAATTTTGAACCTTCACCCGGCTCAAACTTCATTTTTTCATGATCCTAGCCACCCTAGGATCCACCCACTCCTCAAAAGTAGCTGACACCCGAAACCTCGTGAAAGGTTATATCTCCAAGGCAGCAACGACATTATCTCTCTCAGCCCGGATAGTAACAACTTCTCCCTCATACGGGAACTTGATCATCTGATGTAAAGTGGAAGGCACGCCCCCAAGTTTGTGAAACCAAGGCCTTCCCAACAATAAGGCGAAAGTAGCCGGGATGTCCAGTACTATGAACTCAACCTCATCTTCAATCGGGCCTACCTTGACCATAGCCGCAAAAGTACTCTCAACTCCCCTTTTGTTGTCATCATAAGCCTTAATAGTCATGCTGGAGGGGTCCAAGTCTGTTGCTTTCATACCCAATCTTGCCAGAATTTTCAGCGGGCACACATTGATGGACGAACCATCATCCACCATCACACATGAAGTTCTCTTGCCCCTTACCTCGGCTCTGATAAATAAAGGCCTATTATGATTTCTTCCTTCCGCGGGGAGTTCATCCTCAGAAAAAGATATCTGCAAAGCTTCTTTCTGAATTGACCCAACAAACATTGCAGGGTTGGCATCTTCTGGTACCACAATCTTGCTCAAGGCCTCAACCATGGACTGCCTATACTCCCGAGATGCACATAACAGTTCCCAGATACTCACTTGTGCTCTAGTCTTCCTCAATTGCCTCAGCACTATATCTCCCTCAGTATTTTCTGCAGTCTCAACCACTTCTCTACCATCTGACAAAACTTCCTTACCCTTTTCTGCCATATCATTGTAGAAACGACCGCTGCGCGTCATTCCCCTCACTTCTTCCTCATCACTGCTAGAGAAATCAAGCCAAAAGTTTTCCCTCGCTCAGTCTCATATTCACTAGTACTATCCCAAATTCCCAGGCACAAGGCTTGTGGGTGAAAGGATTTTAGGACAAGGTCTTCTGGGAGGCCATAATTGATCATATAGGTTGGTGGTGGTACGACACGGTAGTTGGGTAAGAGGTTTCTGTGTGTGTCAGGCTGTTCTGTTTCTGGGTCAGGTATTTTCTTGGAGTCTATCAGGTTTTGGATTTCATGGCGGAGTCGGGCGTAATTGTCGGTGTCATGGCCCTTTTGTTGGTGAAAGTGACAGTAAAGGCTTAGGTTATAATGTAATGGTGAGGGATTGGGTAATGGTTTGGCTTCCAAGGGTTTTAAGAGCCCTTTCCTATTCAATTTCTCTAGCACCTTTGACAGGGGTCTTCCCAAGTTGGAAAATCTCCTGTTCCGGATAGCGGCAATCTCAGCAGAAATGGGCTTTGTTCCTGATGTTCCCCCAATAGGCCTCCTGTTCAAACCATAGAATTTTCTATTCTCGGCTTCTTCTTCCTCAATATCCATGACAGTTTCCCTCAACTGCCGAAAGTCTGTAATCATGGAGGTCATCCTCCTTAGCTTCCCATAGATGGAGGGTTTGGTGCCATTGATGATCATTTTAATCTGGTCTTTCTCCGAGGGACTAGTCTGCATTTTCAACAACTGACCTCTCCATCGGTCCATATACTCCTTAAAACTCTCCTCCGATTTTTGGTTAACATTCTCCAGATTGCGGAGTGACAGATCGATCTCTAGGTCAGTGACATACTGTTTCAGGAAGGCGTCAGCCAACTCCCTCCAGTCTTCCTTCACTTTCTTCTCCAAACTGTGGTACCACACCACGGGAGCTCCCTCGAGCGACATTCCAAACATCTTCTGCACTTGGCGCTGAGACAGGCCAACTGAACTCATGATTGATACAAACTATCAGAGATGCACCCTCGGATCCCCATTCCCGTTAAACTTAGCCATATCAGGCATCTTGAACAGTGCCGGCAACTGTTCCTCGAAAGTCAGTGTGTCATAATCCAGTAAATCCTCATTCTTACCCCTCATCTTGCGGGTAACTGACTCAACCTGATCCCGAAGTTTATGTAACTCTGTCTGAGACCCAGATACTCTACCTGCTGCATACTCTGCCATATCATCATCAAAAGTGGGGATATCATCCCCCAACCCATTCGAGGGCTCCTCACGCCTCACATTCTCATAATTTCCCCTAGCACGGGGCACAGCCATACCAGCCACAGCAGTAGTCAAGGCTTGCAACTGTTCAGTAATCTTGGTGAGACTGTTTTCCAATTGATCCATACGGGATACCTTAATATCTGATTCACTCATGTCTGTTCTCGATATTTTGGTGAGTCTTCCCTCTTTTCTAACCCAACAGGAATCTATGATGCCTTTCTAAGACATGGAGGGTGTTAACATGATATATGTATGTATGAGGTGCATGAGATGCATGTAACATATATATAACATACTAAATCGACTAAAACTTTCAAACAAATCAGCCCGTTATCATTTCAGAAGCTTTTGGGCTAACTGCCATAGGAATGAACTCGTCCCAGTTTAAATGGCCCAACAAGTTCACATCTCATGGCAAGGAGCCCAACTAAATCCAAATGGTAATGTTCCGAACACAAGCACAAAGTGGCCCATCAATCACTTAGAAGCCTTTGGCCCAATCGTCGTAAAATACGTTCTTGTCCCAGTTTAAATGGCCCAACAAGCCCATATCCCATGACAAATGGTCCAAATGGATCCAAACGACGATGTTCCCAAACACAAGCATAAAAGAAAGATAATGCAAACATAAAACAATGATTTCTACAGAATGGCCCATCAACATTTCAGAAACTTTGGGCCTAGTGGTCATAAGGTACGAACTTTCCCCAGTTTAAATGGCCCAGCAAGTCCGCATTTCTGACAATAGTACAACTGCATCCAAATGAGGATGGTCCACAAGCACATATCCAAGGAAATAATTGTTACTTTAACCATACAAACCCGGTCTATGGGTGGGTTCGCAAGAGTGTAGACAAAGGCTCTCACCAACGAAGGGTGGCCCACAACTAGGTCTCCCCAATCAAAGGTTCGAGCGACCAAGTGAGCACACCCTTTTTTATACACTAAGGTACGTGCCAATGAGCTATGGCATGTGATTGACTGTCAAATGGATTTCCCATTGTAGAATCCCCAGAGGGAGGGTGGAGCGAGGCTCTCTTAAGTACCATAGCCTCTTAGGCTCTTATCGCTTGGTGACAGGAATAAACAACGAGTCCTCCAAATTAGTCCATCACAATAGGCTACGAGTAGATGGCCATATAGATGCCTTCACAGCTTTTCCTTCTAGAAAGGTAGTGAATCAAGGAAGACACCAAACCATTACTTAGCCTCAAAATGCCTTTGATTAAACCCTCATTTTATCCACTATAGACACAGTCAATTAGAACATAAATAAAAACATTACAAGATAATATTTCGGGGCCGATTCTCTATCCCCAGTGGGGTCGCTAGACTGTGGGACACAGGAACTGGGCGACGCATGCTGTTCCAGGTTCGCGGCCCGGTTGGGAGTACGGAGTAGCCACGGGGGACTAAACCGGAGAATAATGGAGTCGCCACCCGGTGTGAACTGGGAAAATGAGATTTAAGGCCGCACTCACCCCTCGCAAGGGAAGACCTCAAACTGTTGGGTTCAGAATGGTCCCTTACTTATGTCACTTGTAATGAAAGGATTTGTGTAATAATTTAATCAAGCTTAAGTAACACTTATTTCCAAGAGTATCATGCTTCTAAGTTCACATGCATACATCAACAAGTTCATCTAAATTTACATGTAACACATATTCGAATTCGCATACAGCCTATTTGCATGTAATCTATGTCTCAATTTGCATACATAAAGATTAACATACGGCAAGCATACAAGTTAATAAACACATTATACTCATACATGTGGGGAATACAGATGAACGATACCTACACAATCTTGCATAATGCATAGAAACAATCAAGTTCATCATACGGAGGAATAGCTACTAGGGACAATTATGTACGGAATCTGATGAAAATAACTCAGTTCAGTGGGTGCGCGTTCGCGTAGCGTTCGAGAACGCATTCGAATGGTAAACAGAAAGTTCACGTTCGTATAGCATTCAAGAACGCGTTCAAACGGAGCCAGACCTGATGCATGAAACACTAAGAAGATGCGTACGCGTTCGCGTAGCGTTTGATAACGCGTTCGAATGGTAAACAGAAGGTTCGCGTTCGTATAGCGTTCGAGAACGCGTTCGAACGGAACCAGACCTGATGCATAATGAAACTGAGAAAATGCGTGCGCGTTCGCGTAGCGTTCAAGAACGCGTTCGAACGGTAAACAGAAGGTTCACGTTCGTGTGGCATTCGTGAACGCCTTCGAACGGAACCAGACCTGATGCATGCAACACATTCATAGACAAACAAATCCACAATGTGGGACCTCACGTATCCGATTGAACTCATCTCACATCCAATTGAATATACACCAACCGGTGCGGCAAAGCATCGTGGTAAATGATTTTAACCCCTCCAAATAGGGGACCTTTAATCCGACTTACTAAGCCCATGCGCTCGATCGCATCATGCATACAAAGAATAAAGACAACAATATCAAACTTAGTATGCCCGATTGGACATATCTTACATCCAACCGAACACACATCAACCTGCGCGGCAAAGCATCGTGGTAAAGGATTTTAACCCCTCCAAATAGGGGACCTTTAATCCAACTTACTAAGCCCATGCGCTCGATCGTGTCATGCATACAAAAAGTAACATGCGGAATTCAAATGACGAAAAATAAATAAATCAAAGTAATATAAAACAAAAGAAGGTGCCGTTTACTCAAGCGGTACGTGGAGTTGTATCCCGAGTACAGATCATACTACCGTCCATTCGGAATCGGCTATGAAATTTATGTCCGGGTTTCCATCCGATATACCGCGAGAGTTGACACATCTTTCATTTTATTCCAAGGCCACAACATACAATATTTCGTAATACATGCATATTTATCTACTCAAAGGCCACAACATGCATTTCAACATAACAATCATGCGAACAATATTCAATAAATAATAAAAATAAAACAGAAAACGAATGTGGAAAATACCCTCAGGTCTAACCTTTTTTGCCGACTTTCGAACTTGCGTTTCACGGAGATCGGAAGGGTAAAGCTCCTCAACTTCTCCGGTTCACTGGTTTAGCGTCTTAGCTCACTGTTTTGCTGTTCTGCTTGTTGTTTGGCCTCCGTTTTACTGCTGTTTCCTCTGATTTTCTGCTCTCTGTTCAGGTCACTGTTTTGACGTTTCAACGGACTATTTTGGGTGTTTTCTAATGGTTTTAAGTGCATTTTTTGTGATTATTTTAGGGATTATAAGTGCAGTTTCTTATGTTACTGTTTTAAGGATTTTGGGGACTGTTTTAGGAGGATTTTGCTGCGTTTTGGGGGTGATTTGGGCTGCTATTTTTGGTGGAAAGGGGCTACTATTTTCGGTGGAAAAGGGCTGCTGTTTGGGGTATTTTATGGCTGCTGTTTGGGGTATATTTTCGGTGATGTGTGGGGGTTTAGGGGCTATGATATTTTCGGCTATGGAGTGGAGGAGATGAAGAGAATTGTTTGTGTTGCTTCTTGTTGCTATTGCCGTGAAATGTCTAAGGCTTTTTGTTGTGATTTGCGTGTGAGTTATGTTTATGAGCTAGGGGGTGCATGTCTTGGTTAGGGGTTGTTTATATAGAGAAGGGCTAGGGCTTCTCCTTGTTCCACAAGGAAAAGATTTGATTTAGTATTGTGCAAGGAAATTCAAAGATTTGATGGAGACAAGATTGGTCTAGATTAGGAAGTCAATATCTGTAAATTGGTTATGAGTGATTTAATTAGGCATGATATTTCTTTAATTTAGTATATGATTTTGTCTAGTTAGGAAGTTAATATATTTGATTTATCTAAATTAGGTATGATTATATTTTATGTTTTATTTAATTGGTAAATGGTTTAATTATTTTATTTAATTCAATGTTTAATTTAATTAATATTTGATTTAATTTGAGTGTAATTTAAGGGCCTTGGACTTGTGGGCCTCGCAGCGAAACCAGAAATACCGACACCGACACCGTTCGAACACCTCTTAGAACGATGCACGAACGCCCGTAATCTGTTTGACGTTTGAACGTGGTAACGAACGAAGCACGAACGAAAACAGTGAACTTGTGAAATGAGCTTGATGACATACTTATTCCGAATTTCCCATTCCGACGTCTGTTTCCCGCAATATCCTTAACTTAAAAAGGTAGTGCCTCCAATTGAGACTCATCATCGGGTTTCACGTGCAAAAATGCAATGCCTACAGTTTTCAAGCTAAATAAGTCCATTTATGGACTTAAATAGGCTTCACGAAGTTGGAATCTTCGATTCGACGAGATAATAAAATTGTCTGATTTTCTCAAGAATTCTGAAGAATCCTGTGTATAAGAAGGCTAGTGGGAGTATGGTGGTATTTTTAATTTTCTATATTGACGACATCTTGATCATTGGGAATGATATCGAGATGATGCAAGGCGTCAAAGCTTACCTCTGTAAGAATTTCTCCATAAAGGACATGGGTGAAGCTTCTCATGTCTTAGGCATAAAACCCTCTAGAGATAGAGAAAGAAAGCTTATTGGATTATCCCAATCAACGTACATAGATAGGATCTTAGAACGATATAATTTTGATAATTGTAAGACAACAAACATACCGTTCAGACATGGCTTACATATTTCAAAGAAGATATGTCCCCAAACAGAAGATTAGAATATCTAATCAACCTTATATTTCGTGTTTGAGCAGCATTACGTATGCCATGTTATGTACTAGGCCTGATATCAGCTTCGCAGTTAATGTGACAAGCAGGTATAAGTCCAATCCAGGTAATGACCATTGGATGGCCATTAAACATATCCTCAAGTATCTTAAAGGTACTAATGATAAGTTTATTATATATGGAGGAAACAAACTGCAAGTTAATGGGTATACGGATTCCAATTTCCAATCGGATCATGATGATAGAAAGTATACATTAGGATTCGTGTTTACCCTTAACGGAGGTGCAGTTTGTTGGAAGAGTTCCAAACAAGGGTCAACAGCTGATTCCACCACAAAGGTGAAATATATTGCAGTTTCTGAAGCTACAAAAAAAGTTGTATGGGTTAGGAACTTTATCACAGAATTTTAAGTAGTCCCAAGTATCGAGAATCTGATTCCGTTATACTGTGATAATACTGGAGCCATTGCGCAAGCAAAAGAACCAAGAGCACATCAGAAGTTGAAGCATGTGGAACGAAAGTGCCACATCATTCAAGATATTGTGTCGCGATGGGACATTGTCGTGTGCAAGGTACCGAGTGAAGATAATATAGCATACCCAATTTATAGGTTCACCATAACAACTAAATTCTTTAGGAAAAAGTATTAGTAAAAGTGATCAAGTGAATAAGATCCTTAGGTCTCTCCATAAGGAATTTAGATTTTGCACGTTCTCCATCAAAGAATTGAATGATATGAACACTTTGAAGTTGGATGACTTGGTGGGAAAATTGATCGAATATGAGATGGAGATCAATAAGGATTTTAAGGAAGAAGAAGAGAAAAATAAAAAGTGAAGTCATTTGTAAGATATGAGGATAGTGCAAGCTCAAGTGATGAGGAAGATGATAGTGACGAGGACATGGCACAATTGACAAAAAAGTTCAAAAAAAATCCCCAAATCCAAGAAGTCTAAAGGAAAATTTCAAATGGATGAGAAGAAAGAGGAAAATTGGCCAAGAAAATATAAGAAGGATAAAATCATTTGCTTTGAGTGTGAAAACCTGGGTCACATAGTTGCCGATTGCCCAATGAGGAGATTCAAGGTAAAATTCAAGAAGAATACAGTGAAAGCAACTTGAAGCGATAACGACTCTAGCTCATTCAAGGAAGAAAGTGAAGAGGGGACAAGACATCTTATCTTTATGGCAATTGAAGATGATGATTTCTTCATTGAAAGTGAAGAACAAAATGTACATGATTCCTCTGATTATGATGAATTACTTAATACTTTCAAAAAATTGCATGAACACATGAATTGCTAAGAAAGAAGCATAACTTGATCAAAAACGAGCATTCATTCCTATTACATGATCATGCATCAATTGTTGAGAAAAATGACATGCATGAAAAAAAATCGTATGCTTGAAGGATGAAATTTTAAAACTTGAAAAGAACATGTCTAGCATGTCATCTAGCTCATCTAACACATGTGAGTGCAAAATCTTGAAGGATGAAAATATTGCATTAAGTAAAAGTTTGTCGATTTACACTCAATAGTAACAAAACTCACTTTGGAAGAAAAAATTAAAAAAAGTTACTTCGTTCCCAAAGATGTGTATTCAATAAAGAGGGTTTGGGATATAGGCCTTACAGCAAGCAAACTTATTTGAAAAATCATTTTGTTAAGTCATCCACCTCTTATACACATGTTACTTTTGATGCAAATATCACATGTCATGCATGTAATAGGAGAATGCATGAAGAAAGTGAATGCATGGGTTCCAAAAGGAACCAAAATTAACCACATGAACCAAAGAAAGTTTGGGTACCAAAATATGCTTCAATGATTTTGTAGGTGATGCTTTGGGAAAAAGAAATTAATGAGAAATGCAAATGATCTCAAAGATAAAGTGAGAAAATAGCTCAATGAGAAGAAAATCAAATGCAATCTCAAAAACAACCAAGTTTTATGAATGGTAATGGTAAAAGGTAAAATCCATGCTTACGGAAACATTGGTACCGTTTCTTCCACCTTACTTAAGTATGCTTAAATGTTTGACATAATTGTGAAACATGCTATTGATTGGGCATTTTGAGCTAAATTGTATGAACTTATGCATGATTTTCCTTGTTTGATCTTAATTGGTTGATTTGAGCATTAATGAAACTCATCGAGTTAATTGATAACTTGTGTGAATCAAATGCTCAAAAATTGAAAATTGAGGCAAAATAAAAATATTTACCTACATGATTTAATTATATTTATAATCACAATTGGTATCATATTGAGTTTATTTCACATATATGACATTGTAATCATTTTAGATAATTTGCATAATGATATGAAATGCATGAGTATTGATTTCTTTTGAATATTTTTGGAAAATAAGAAATTAATATTGAAAATATTTTACTAGACACTGACATATATGATCATTTTGAATACTCGATTGATTATGTCTTGCCATTGGTTCTTATTGGTTGAAAATTAAATGCATAGATATTGAGATGAGTTGAATGATTTTGATGATTTATGCATGTATATTAGATTTTATGGCAAAAGGGGAGAAAATACTAGTTGTGCATGTTTATGAACTATATTATTATGTTTTTGTGCACATGTTGTTTTATATCTCTTAAGTGCTTAATCTTTGTTTCTCCAATCTTTTGCTAATGGTAAAAGGGGATACTATTACAAAAATGAGGATTTATGACAGTTTAAAACCGTCATAAACGCTGTTTTATTATGGTTTTAAAACTGTCATAATTCACCGTTTCATATTTTTTATGATGGTTTTTTGTGTGTTATAAATTTATGACGATTTAAAACCGTCACATAATTGTCATAAATTTATGACATATAAATGTCATAAACCTTTATTTTTATGACATATATGTGTCATTAAAAATTAAATTTATTCATAGGAATTTGAATTTAAATTTTTAAATTTTAAGTTTGAGTGTAATTATAAATTTGGTGGAAAATCTGATAAACTTTTTTTTTGCTAGAATATTATTTAATTATTTTTACAGGATTTAATATCAATATAAATCATTTTAATCAATTATACACAATTAAAAAATAATTAAAGAATTTAAAATTAACATAAATATTAAATTAATATTTCATACATCAATCCCCGTTAATCTCAGTACTCAAGTAATAATTACTATAAACAAACCACTAATCTAAGAAAGTTAAACAACAAACCAATATTTCATTAATTCATACAATATGAAACCATTAAATCAACAAACAAATTTAATCAATTAAAGTAAATGATACGATTACATTATTGATCGTATGTAGTTGCTCCACTCGATTCGCACTTCATCTTGATCTTTTATTGTTGAACTAATAAACAAAAAAAATGATTTTGTGAGAATTATTATATATATTCAAAAGTATTGAGATAAATTTTAAAGGTTTACAAAAATATTGAGAAAGCTGTTAAGTGTCCATCTCCTCTCGTTAATCGGAAGCTGGGAACCAAATCTAATATATTTACATAAAGAAACTAGATGTGGAAACAAAATTCAAGTATAGTAGTTAACCTGAAAAAAGATAATAAAATATGCAAAGACCTATAGGATCCGTACTACTCTGGACATAACAAGTGAGGATCAATTTGTTGGGTGAGGAACGGCAATGCCGAGCGCAGGGGAACCCGCCCGAGATCAAATTCCGAGTGAATAAATTTTTTATTTTTTATTTTTTTTAATTCTCGGCATTAAGCCTAAATTAGTGGCAAAGAAAATTTCTACCAACTTAAAATTTTTCAATGCATTAAAAACAATTTTCCATGCATCAAAAATTACCATAAGCATAATTAAAATTTTCAACACACTTAAAAACATTTATCAACTCTTGATAAATTATTCCAACAATAAATAAATTTTCCAACTCTCGGAAAAATTAATCCAAGCTAACAAAATAATTTTCCAACACTTACAAAATTATTCCAAGCAAATTACATAATTTCCAACTCTTGCAAATTACTCCAAGCATACAAAAATTTCTATATCAACTATATATCAATTACCATACACTTCAATGCTCATAATTCCTCACTTACATACTTCCAACTAATCCAACAAATCCACAACAATTTTTCTCAACAATAATCATTAACAAATCAACAATAAATTGAACAATAAAATTTACAAATTAAATTTTACCAACACGCTTTCAACCCTTGCCAATTTGTTGAATCTTTTCCTCAAAACTTTTCCAAATCCTCCAAGCTTTGAACTCCTTCAAACTCCACCAAATTGAGCTCCTCAAGAACAAGTCTTGGTGATCAAAAGGTGGTTTGATCACTCAATAATGACAACCAAGATTTTCCCAAAAATCAACTCTTGAACCCTAGGAAAAATCAATACATCAAGCACACAAATTAACCCTCAACTCTTAAGGATTAATTCCATTGACTTGATTATATGTTTGGGTAATTTTTGGTGAGATTAGGCTTGGATTTTGAGAGCCAAAAACCAATTATTTTCCTTCTAATGCTCGGCAGTGAGCAAGCCAAAAAGAAAGCAAATTTTGCTTTTCCCTTTTCTTTTTATGGACGGCAGTGGCAGTGGCAGTGGCAGTGGCAGTGGCAGTAAAAAAAATAAGAGCAATTGTTGCTTCTTTTTTAAAAAACAAAATTGCTTCTATGGTTGTTGTTTTTTCGGCAGTGAGAAAAAATAGGAAAAAGTAAAACCAAAATTTTGCTTTTCATTACTTTTGTTTTTATTAATTCTAAATTAAAGAAAACAAATCCTAGCCATATAAATTAAACCATGGTTTAAGGGAATATTTTCCCTACACCACATATAAAGCAAACTAAGTTACCTTTTATTAATCATTTAGTTACTTTAACTAAACAATCCAATTTACTTTAATTAATCAATTGTATAAGCTAAGTAATTAATATTGTATATTAATTTAACAATTAAATTAATTCACAAAATAATTACTAATTAATGTAAAACAAATTTACATTTATTATACAATAAAATTATATCAACTCTTGATATAAAATTAATTAATTCAATTCATCTCATGAATTATCGGATTAAACAATTTAATCCTAAATACCCAAAAAATATTTTGTCAACATTTGACGAGAGGTCGCCCTAGTGCTCAACGAGTAAACTCAATATAATGGAACTTTATAGGCTCACGTTCAGTTGTTACGTACATATATACATATATATCTCATATATTTGTATACATATTTCATGAAGGTCTGTCCACCTACAAATCATGACTAAAAAACACGACACGTCGAACCATACAAGTCGAGGTTAAAACGCTAATTTATAATCCCTTCGTCATTATCGTTTCCAATTGAGTAAGGTTATAGTTATACTGTCAAAACCTTATCTACTCAATATATGAAACTTTTCTTCCTTATTTTCCATTAATAAATAATATAGCAAAACTCTTTTTGAATATTATTTATAATGCTAAAGAAACAATTTCTTCAACGAACTTTCGGCCAAAAGATTTCCGAAATATATTCTGAAAAATTCTGTAAACAAAATTCAACCATATGGACTGACGAATCCTCATCTTAAAACACACCGATCTTCGTGAGCATCGGTCAATACCTAACAGTCATCCAGAGGCCAGACCATGAAAGGTCTCTGACATGCATGGTATCAGGCACAAAGGATCACTCACAAGACCATCGTGGTATCTCAAGTCAACGGACCACAATAACTACTCAACTCGAAAAGATAACTATTAACAGTTTTATGGAATATCTATTAGTCATCTTTTATTAGTTAATTCAATATTCATTCAACTAATGAATATCTGCATTTCTATACGAACTTCCGTTAAGCTCACAGTCTGTTGAGACAAACCATATGTTCATTACATATATAGACAATGCACTAGTCTTACCAATATAATGACCGACCCATGTCAATATATCTAGACCAGGAATAATTTATGTTCGAGAGAATGCGTGATATTTCTCAACACCATTTGCAACTCTTGCAACTATATCATCATATGTTGTAACTCTCAGGTCTTTACTAAATTCATATAAGGTTCCGAGTGTAACTCGAAATCTCTAACTCTTAGAGCAATCTAACTTTTAGATTTACAATATATAAATAAAAGTAAGAGTTTTACCATATAAATAAATAAATAACCATGATAAAATAAATATTATATTACATAAATATCAAATTTTCATACAAAAAATGAATAGTGCACGATCACCATTTCTAATACAATTATCATAGTGCTCTTACCAGATCCTTACTACTCTGGGCAGTTAATTGAGAGTAGATGTATTGGCCAGCAATCTAACCACTAATCATGTCCGATCAGTGATTAACAGGAAATGAGAAGCTAGGCAAAACCAAACTTAGGAGCTATAATTATCCGTATAATAATATTTCACTAATATGGCACGAAATGTAAATAAACCTCTGTATCTGTCCATATATTCTATGGTCTATACTGGAGTTTTTTTTTAATAAAAAATAAGAAATTTTATTAAGAATTATGGAAATTACAAAAAGGTGGACCAGCAGTCCATAAAAAAACAAGCGAGTTAAAGAATACTTAAGAATTAATAAAAATAATTCTTGAAAATTAATTACGGAAATTACAAGGTGGACCAGTTGTGTTGGATAATTATGACCCATAGCATCACTATTTTATAAAGAACATGGTGTTCTTGTACAAAATTAACTATGTGACAAAGGAAATTGCTTTTTATCATTTGTAATTGGATTACCTGAATATATAAATAATAAAAGTCTATATGATTAGTACCAGATTAATAAGATATGAGACAATATTAATCCACGTAAGGTCTAATCATTAAATATCCCTAGTCGTAGTATTATCGATACTGAACATCGATAATGCAGAATAGGCTAGTATTACACTTGTGCGCGTTATGGAAGCTTAACAGCATAGTTCTCATATATTTGGGTATTGGATACTCATGCAAGTGTGATAGGAGGTTATGTTTGCTGATGGTACGGGAACAATTTCGCTCTGGATAGACCCATCTGAATCTCATTGGTAGTATGACTATGTGTCTATGGGAATCCGAATCAGGGTAGGTGTATATGGTTTTAACCTGAGACTTGCATCGCTAATACTTGCGACAATCAGTATACTTTGATTTTGGTCGTCCGGGGCTTTAACAGGTTATGTGTACGCCTCTTCTGGGTATACTGAGAATCGTAGTGTATTGGGTGTGATGTCAAGATGGAAGTATCACTTCAGTCATATGAAGATTATGATCACGCAGGGATACAGAACTGGTACTCTATAGTGCTATAGCCATCGGGAAAGTATGACTAGGTCATGACTTTCCGATCATAAAGAGACTAGTTGCTAGTGATCCAATATATGCTTCGTACGTGGCAGACACAACTCCAGCCCGAGGCCTAGCTTGTGATATCCGATATTGGATCGTAATACGCAATATTATGTATACTACGCCTGATATAGATTATATATTTCTTAAAATAATATTTCTGGAGAATTGGGTAGGCACGGTGTTTTGCTAGAAGCCAACCATGTCTTGTAAATCGATAAGAACGTGGTATCGGGTACGCACGTATTCGAATAGTCATATGACCGTATATACTACCAACATATTCAGGAATCTCTTGGGTCACTTCCCAAAGATTCACCAATGACATTGACTCGAACAGAATTAATCCGGGATTAATTATGAGAGAGAAAATTAATCTGGAATTAATTATGGCAAGAATTATCTGGGATTAATTATCAGAGAAATAATTAATCTGGGATTAATTGCGTCGAGAATTTATCTGGGATTAAATTCGTCGATAGGAGAGAACGCGATTAATTTGGAATTAATCGGCAAAGTAAATTTAATACTGAAATTGGATTTTACTATTTAATTTAATTAATTGGGCTAAAATAATATATTAGATATATTAATTGAAATTGGATTTCAATGCGGAATTAAATTGGATTTTAATTCTAGCGAACGAATTAATTTAGAATTAATTCGTAAACGACTTTCGTAATAATTTTGTGAGGTATTATTATTTAATTAAATTGGATTTAATTAAGTCGTAACGGAAAATTCATTTTGTCGGATTAAACGAACCCGAGCCCGAAGTGTGTAGTCTCACCCAACTTGAATTTTGAATTTAAGTGTGGGACCCACCAACTTACATCACTAGTCATTCAAGTTGATGGAAGTGGTTGAGAGCTTTTATGGTAGCTTCTCCAACCCACTTTGTTTTTGTTTTAGCTTTTCGAAATGCATTTACACATTTTTGACAAGTCAACTTGTGTAACATTTTTGTTTTAGAAACAAAAAATAACAAAAACACTTCCTCTCTCCTTCTTCCAAATTGTCGAGCATGCTTCCTCTTCTCCATGGAATTTTGTTGCAAATTTCTTCATTGCTAGCACATTAAGAGTCAAAATAAGGTGATAGGGAAACTCACCCTTGAGTTTGGATTCAAATCAAAGGCTAGGAGCTTCCAACAAAGAAAAAAAAGTCTTGAACTTCATCCGATCAAAGTGAGTATTTCCGCAACTTTCTTTGATTTATTCACACACTAATCACGCTTAGAGATCATGTGGCATGTCTAGGACACTAACAATGGTATCAGAGCGAGATCTAAGCTTGATTTGGATTATAGGGTTTAAATTTGGGATTTTATGCTTGGAGTATGTATTTTCCTAAATTGATTGTTTGGTTGTGGTTGGATGATGATGAATTGGATTTATGCATCTTAGAATTTAAGAAAAATTGATTGGATTAATTTTCCTCAAAATTCACACCTTGGCCGAATGGTACCCTAGATGTAGCTCATGGTGATTTTTTGAATTTTAACAATTGGATATGTTAAATGGCATGAAATGAATCTTAGATGTTGAATGTTGATTTAATTGGATTGAAATCAAATTGGATGTTATTTTGTTGCCATTGCCGTGAGATATGAAGCATGTTGGAAAGATTGATTTTGATTAATTTGTGTTGGACATAAATTAGATGTTAAGCATGATTAATTAGATTAATTAGTGTTTTGGAAATACTAGATTAATTAATTAATTGTGTTAATTACATTTGAAATGGATTAATATGTAATTTGGAATGATATATTAATCTAATTTGTTGTATTTGGGCTAATGGGCTTGGTTGGGCCAAATTTTGGTCTTGGATCATATTTGGGCCTAAACCATTTCCATAAAGTCCAAAAATATGACATTGGGCCTTTAATAATTTAATTGGGCGTAATGGGCCTAAATTGATTTTATAGCATATGGTGATTCCTAACTTGGGCCTTGTCATTTTGGGTTTGATCCATAATGGCCAAAGCTCATGCCTAAAGAATCAATTAAAAGTCCATTGGACTTTAATTGAATAGTATTGGATGCTAATTGGGCCTTTGAGACCCAATTGGATTGCATTTGAAATCCAAGTCCTTAAAGGCACTATTGAAAGTGTAATTGTTTAATTTGGAATTAAACATGAATTAATATTGGATACAATTTAAATTGGATTTGAAATGTAGTTCGATATAATTCAAGAATACGTACTTTGAGTATTTATTCTTAAACGAGTTGGACTCGCGCAAATCAAATCATTATTTGAACATTGGATGGTCATTAATTCAAATATTAATTAATTAGATTAGATTGATTGAATAACATGCTTTGTGTGAATACTTGGATGTATTGTATGAATAATGTATATCATATGGATATTAGAAGGGTGAGGGCAATTTTGGAAATTGTTGTAATAAATTTAGAATTTATTAAATTGGACCTGCATGTCCAGCCTATTATCTCTTTTTTCTTTGTATTTCTCTTCTCACCAATTCCCCTCAATGTAAATGAGGTTTCTTTTAGTGTTATGTAATTGGGTAGAAGTAAGAATAGTGCTAGCGGGAGAGAGAAAATGAGAGATTTGTTCTAGGAATAATTTTTTATATATCCATCCGCATATCATTATTAAATTTTATCGCGCCTTATTATGCTTTTAGAATGCATGTTAAGGGTGTATGATGAGACCTAATCAAAGATAATAAATTGGTTGCCAATTTACGCGAAAAACCCCCAAACAATATTAAGCGTTTTTCCTTCCATTGAGTGGTTCTCTCCCAAGATCCAAGATTGGCATTGGTTTGTTGGCCAAAGTCAAGACCTTTGTCCATCGCAGATGTGTTTGAACCGCGTAAGTTTTGTTCCATATCGTATGTCTTGGGCGGTTATGACTTGTTGGTCAAAGTCAAGGTCACTTCTTGTTCATTGACTTCGATTACGAAGCTTTCCCACTGTCAATGGGTCACGCTTAACTGGAATCATTAAGTTTGTTGAGCCAAAGCCAAAGCTTAGTTGATTCATAGGAAATAGGTTAGGAAATATATTGGATATGTTTACATATATTGGATATATGTTTCGGACTTGGAGTCCACCTACTAGATCTAGGAATTGGATGAGATCCAATTGATCTTAGAGATCTACCTAGTTTAGTTTCATACAGCTTGTTGGCCAAAGTCAAGGTTGTGTGTTATTTAACGGGATCCTAGCCCACTAGGAAACTAAGTTTCCCGAGTACTCCACAGAAGGTTAGAGGCTCACCGAAAATTAGTGGGAGGTTAGTATTAAATTTGCAATATTCGTTTAATACTAGCTAATGCGCGCTCTTTTTTTTCATCATTAAATTATATATATTAGTTGGACTAATATTCAGTTGTTGTTTTAATTAAATAGTTGGACCGTATTCAAACTGCTTCATTTATAGTTGGTTATATATTTACACTATAGTAATCAATACATTTGAATTTAACCAATCATTTATAGTTGGTTATATAGTTAGACTATAGTAATCATTACATTTGATTGTACCCGAAATCGTTGATTGGATAGTTGGACTATAGCAATCAAGATGACCTGAAAGATTAGCATCAAATGACATAATCCTGGGTGAAAATGTCTTTAACGGCTTTAATTTTTCAGATTGGGAAAAGAATCTCATGATAGTCTTGGAAGCTTAGAAGTTACTCTATATGATAGAGAAACTTCTCGGGCCTGAGCCCGGAGTTGAGAAAATAGTGGAGCATGAGCTTTGGAAGACTCATAACTTTAGTGCTCAATCTGTCATGCTTACTGCAATGACTCTTTAATTTCGTCGTCAGAATTAAGGATTAGATCCTTATACCATGATGTTGAAATTAAAGGATCTTCATAGATCTAACCTTAGATCTTAGAAGTACGAATTACAAAAGAAGCTCTTTCACTTGCTCATGTCATAGGGTACATCTATCGAGCACTAGGTGTCACAGATGATTACTGATATTGAACAGCTAGTTAACTGGGCATTGCCTATGAGGCTGAGACTTCTATAGATTTGATCTTACGGTCTCTGCCTGAATACTGGGGCGGGTTCGTCATGAACTTCAACATGATGAACCAAGAGAAAACTCTTGGAGAGTTAATGGCTATGCTCAAGGAGGCAGAGCCAGAGCTTCTAAAAGGGCAAGAAGCGCAAGGCGCATTTTACTTCAACATTCCAGAAGGCCAAGGCTTGGCCAAAGACTTCTGGGGGTGTGAAGCAAAAGGGCAAGGCTAAATCGTCACAGTCTTCTGGGAAGACAAATGACATATCCCAAGATGTATGCCTAAGCTGTGGCAAATGAGGTCACTGGAAACGTGACTGTCATATGGACAAGGCAGACATGAAAGAAGTAAAGGTGGAGCAAGGCTCCGGCTTCAGGTAAGTTTGTTATAAATATGTCCACTACCAGTTTTAAAATTGGATTTTAATACTGTATGTGGAACATACATATGTACTGATGTGCATGATCTGCTGATTAGTAGGATACTGGCTTCAGATGAGATCGACCTACAAGTCGGAAACAGGACGAGAGTCGTTGTTTTGGCCATAGGAACCTAAGTTTTGGAACTACCATTGGGGCACGTACTTAAAATAGGAGACTGTTATAATGTACCTAGTTTGACTAAGAACATTATCTCTGTATCTTGTTTAACCCATTGGGGTATACCTTTATGTTCCGAAACACCAGGTGTTTTATTTATAAAGATGATATTGAGATATACACATTAGATGTGAATAACCGTCTTTATATTTTGAATATAAATGAATCTTAAACATATAACATGACAAACAAAAGGCTCAAACTGAGTAAATCAGATGAGACTTATTTGTGGCATTGTGGTATGGGATAGATTAACAAGACTCGTATATCCACACTTTCGAAGAGTGGATACTAGGACGGATTTGATCCTAATTCAAATGATGTCTACGAATCTTGTTTATTAGGCAAAATGCCTAAAAATATCTTTTACATGGTAAAGGTGCACGAGCCACCGATCTGTTAGCCCTCGTTCATAGTGACGTAAGTGTGCCTATATCTAGCTAGGCTAGAGGTGGATATAAATACTTCGTAACCTTTACGGATGTGGCATCGCGTTATGGTTATGTGTATCTTATGAAACACAAGTCAGAAACTTTTGATAAATTCAAAGAGTTTCGACACGAAGTAGAAAAACAGACTGGGAAAAGTATTAAAACGTCACGGTTGGACCATGGTGGAAAATACTTAAGCAATAAGTTTCTCGATTACTTGAAAGAGTATGATATTCATTCATAGTGGACTCCTTCTGAAACACCTCAGTTGAGTGGTGTGTCTGAACGGAGAAACTGGGCTTTGTTGGACATGGTTAGGTTAATGATGAGTCGCTCTGAGCTACCAATTTCCTTCTAGGGATACGCATTGAACAGTGCAATACTTATTTTGAATAAGGTTCCATGAAAATCTGTTAGACAAACTTCATATTAGATATGAACAGGAAAGAAACCGGGTTTCTCATTCCTGAAGATTTGGGAATGCTAGGCATGTTAAACGTTTGGATGATACCAAACTAAAACCCAAATCGGATAACTGCCTATTTGTAATTGGTTATCCTAGGGAAACCAAAGTATAGTACTTATACAACTCACATGAGAACAATGTATTTGTTGCTCTCCATGCGGTTTTCCTCGAAAAGGAATTCCTAAATGCAGTGGTAAGTGGGAGGAAAGTAGAACTCGATGAAAATCAGAGTGATACTATTCTAGGCACCGATTCCTTACGGAACATGAACAATTCATCAGGGATGAAACTGTACCACAATCTTCGAATACACAAGAACCGCGTATGTCGGAGAGAGTCATAACTTGGGAGGTATAGGTTTCTGATCTCAGCTCATGTAGATATTAATCTTATTAAGGAATACAAACCGGCTACGTATGAGGAAGTTATACAAGGTATCGACTCTATTTATAGCAAGGTGCCATGAAGTTCGAAATGGATTACATGTATACCAACCATGTTTGGACACTGGTTGATATACCATAAGGCATTGTGCCTATTGGTTGCAAATGGTCTTCAAGGAAGACAGACATGGGTGGCAATATATAAATGTACGCAGCTAGGCTTGTATAGAAAAGGTATCATCAACGACATGGAATCGATTACGATGAAACTTTTTCACATGTTGCCATGATTAAATCCATTCGGATAATGCTTGCTATTGCTGCATATTTTATTTATGAAATATGATAGCTGGACTCCAAAACCGCTTTCCTTAATGGAAACCTTTTGGATGAGGTTTGTATGCAACATCCTGATGGTTTTATCGTGCCAAAACATGCAAATAAGGCTTGCAAGTTAAATCGATCCATTTATGGATTGAAGCAAGCATTGAATTCTTGGAACCATCATTTTGATTTAATCATAATGGTATATGATTTAATTCAAAACAAAGATGATTCTTGTGTATATAAGAGGGTTAGTGGGAGCGCACTGACAATCACTATCCTATACAATGATGATGTATTGCTTATTAACAATGACATTCCCATACTACAATCGGTGAAAGCTTGGCTTTCATAAAATTCTCCATGGAATACCTGGGAGAAGCAGCTTTATTCTAGAAATAAAGATCTATTAGGATAGATCTAGAAAGTTGCTGACACTCTCCCAGAGCTCGTATGTTATGAAAAATATACGCGACTTGATGTCTCATATACTTTGAGCATATGTAGACGCAATCAGGCCAATCCAGGTGATGGTCACTGGATTGAAGTAAAGAACATCCTTGAGTATGTTGGATTAAATAAGGATGCTTTATGAGAATATGGGGAAATGAGAACTTGAGGTGACTGGGTTCACCGCTGCAAGTTTCCAAATCGATAAAGACGACTGTAAGTCGCAATAAGGGTACATATTAAGTTTGAATAACGGAACAGTGAGCTGGAAATCTTCCAAGCAAGATATTGTTGTTGATTAAACAATAAAAGTGGAATATTGATGCAGCTGAGGCAACAAAAGAAACATTTTGGATCTATAAATTCCCAATTGGATTATGAGTAGTTCTGTTAGCAGCTGAGCTGGGCTATAGCACAGGCTAAAGAACCATGATCTCATCAACGATCCAAGTATGTACTTCAACTGTTTCATCTGATTCGTTATATCATACATCGTGGCGATGTGATGATCGAATAAATCGCATCAGATGTTAACCTTGCAAATCCGCTGATGAAAGCTATTTCTCAGCAGAAATTTGAGTGACCCGTACTTAGTTCAGGTGTTAGACACTTGAGTGATTGGCTATAGGCCAAATGGGAGATTGTTGGATAATTATGACCCATAGCATCACTATTTTGCAAAGAACATGGTGTTCTTGTACAAAATTAACTATGTGACAAAGGAAATTGCTTTTTTATCATTTGTAATTGGATTACCTGGATATATAAAGGATAAAAGTCCATATGATTAGTACCAGATTAATAGGATATGATACAGTATTAATCCATGTAAGGTTTAATCATTAAATATCCATAGTCGTAGTATTATCGAGACTGTACATTGATAATGCGGAATAGGCTAGTATTACACTTGTGCACGTTATGGAAGCTTAACAGCATAGTTCTCATATATTTGGGTATTGGATACTCATGCAAATGTGATAGGAGGTTCTGTTTGCCGATGGTACGGGAACAGCTTCGCTCTGGATAGACCCCTCAGAATCCCATTGGTAGTATGACTATGTGTCTATGGGAATCCGAATCAAGGTAGGTGTATATGGTCTTAACCTAAAACTTGCATCGCTAATACTTGCGATAATCAGTATACTTTGGTTTTGGTCGTCCGGGGCTATAACAGGTTCTGTGTACGCCTCTCTGGGTATAGTGAGAATCGTAGTGTATTGGGTGTGATTTCAAGATGGAAGTATCACTTCAGTCATATGGAGATGATGATCACGCAGGGATATAGAACTTAAACTCTATAGTGCTATAGCCATCGAGAAAGTATGACTAGGTCATGACTTTCCGATCATAAAGAGACTAGTTGCTAGTGATCCAATATATCCTTCGTACGGGGCAGACACAACTCCAGCCCCAGGCCTAGCATGTGATATCCGATACTGGATCGTAATACGCAATACTATATATACTACGCCTGATATAGATTATATATTCAATAAAATAATATTTCTGGAGAATTGGGTAGGCACGGTGCTTTGTTAGAAGCCAATCATGTCTTGTAAATCGATAAGAACGTGGTACCGGGTACACACGTATTCGGATAGTCCGATGACCGTATTTACTGCCAACATATCCAGGAATCTCTTGGGTCGATTCCCAAAGATTCACCGATGACATTTGACTCGAATAGAATTAATCCGGGATTAATTATGAGAGAGAAAATTAATCTGGGATTAATTACGGCAAGAATTAACCTGGGATTAATTATCAGAGAAAGAATTAATCTGAGATTAATTACGTCGAGAATTTATCTGGGATTAAATTCATCGAGAGGAGAGAACGCGATTAATTTGGAATTAATCGGCAAAGTAAATTTAATTGTTAAATTGGATTTTACTATTTAATTTAATTAATTGGGCTAAAATAATATATTAGATATATTAATTGAAATTGGATTTCAATGCGGAATTAAATTGGATTTTAATTCTAGCTAACGAATTAATTTAAAATTAATTCGTAAGCGACTTTCGTAATAATTTTGTGAGGCATTATTATTTAATTAAATTGGATTTAATTAAGTCGCAAAGGAAAATTCGATTAGTCGGATTAAACGAACCCGAGCCCGAAGTGTGTAGTCTTACCCAACTTGAATTTTGAATTTAAGTGAGGGACCCACCAATTTACATCACTAGTCATTCAAGTTGATGGAAGTGGTTGAGAGCTTTTATGGTAGCTTCTCCAACACACTTTGTTTTTGTTTTAGCTTTTGGAAATGCATTTACACTTTTTTTTACAATTCAACCTTTGTAACATTTTTGTTTTAGAAACAAAAATAACAAAAACACTTCCTCTCTCCTTCTTCCAAATTGCCGAGCATGCTTCCTCTTCTCCATGGAATTTTGTTGCAAAATTCTTCATTGCTAGCACATTAAGAGTCAAAATAAGGTGATAGGGAAACTCACCCTTGAGTTTGGAATTCAAATCAAATGTTAGGAGCTTCCAACAAAGAAAAAAAGTCTTGAACTTCATCCGATCAAAGTGAGTATTTCCACAACTTTCTTTGATTTATTTACACACTAATCACGCTTAGAGATCCCGTGGCATGTCTAGGACACTAACAAACAGTCCATTTGGAAAATCCGTGGTTTCAAAAATCAGTTACGCGATTTATGTTTATATCATTATTCGAGGAAAGTTTGTTGTTTCGGCTATAAAAATAACAAATGAATTATGATTAAGCTGATTCTTAAATAATCATACTCGTTTTTCCAAGACGAACAACTTTCGTTGAACAATTTTCGAAATTTACATCAGAATGGCTTCCAAAATGAGAATTTTCGAGAAAGCCCCTGTAACACCCCGATAATTCCAACGACTACTACGTTATAGGAGGCATAATACATGATATAGATCATGTGCAACTATGCATGTTCTCATGAAAGTACTTTTTGAATATTTGAAAAATTCATTGTAGCTTCGGTACGAAAGTTACTATATGTTCTATTCCGGATATTCCGCAGTGTTTGGGCCATAACCTTTTTATACAATCTCCGATTTTTATGAACCTTATATCGTCGAAAATCTAAGACCGAGACCTACAACTCCCTAGTTGGATATTTTTCCAATTGAGAATCAGAAGTAGGCAAAAATTATGATTTTCATAGCTGCTACAGTAAACTTCGGGATAAACTAGAATTGAGTGATGTGGCAAATTTTGGGCCACCCATTTGCAGAAAAAAAATCATCCATTTGCACTATAAATAGAAAATACTATTCATCATCTTCTCTTTCCCTTGAAGGCACGAATTTGGTCTCCAAAATAGACTCAAATATCTTCTTTTCTCATGCCAAATGGTGAAGGAAAATTGATGATTTCAAGTTCTCTTCATGCAAGTAAGCTTCTTTTTCTTCTTCTTTCCTTTAATCTTGAGTTCATGGAATAAATCTTCCTCCCCAAATTCTCAAATGGAAGAACCCTAGAATCCATTTCTCCATTTTAACTTTGATTAAGTGGCTAACATGCATAATTGAGCATTTCATGATAGTATAAGAATGGAAATAACATTATTTTATGAAATGCCCAAATTTTTCCCAACTTAGAGCCTTGGCCGAATTATGTATGTAATGAGGGGTTGAGCTTGTTTTGATAATGAATGGTTATGGTTTATGAAGTTGGTGATGTATTTTCATGAGTTAATTTATTTGGGAGTTGATAACTCTAAGATTATAATTGGAGCCTTTGTTCATTTATATGGGTAGGTTGGGGAGTATAATTGATGATTTGATGATACTAGATAATGGCCTATTTTGGGTGTAATGAGAAGTGCTTGTGTGGAAGTTAAAGTGTGGGAGTGTTGGAATAGCCTTGGGTAGTGACAATGAAAGATTGATGCTAGGCCCTGAAAACGAGCTAGCGTCGTGATGCTCAATATCCAGCGTCGCGACACATAACAAGTAAAGGCTCTATGCCTCGGGTTCGATCAAGTGGGCGTCACAACACGTAACGTTTGGTGTCGCGATGCGAAATAGAACATGCTCTCTACTTGGGTCTGCTTGCATGGGCGTCACGGCGTGTGATAGAAATAGTTTTATTCCATTTCATATTCACCTTAGGAAGTTAGAAGGCACCCTAAAGGTTCTGTATACGGCACACATGTACATTCACCCCATCCATGATCATGATTAGCTTCTCAGTTTAAATATGTTAACTATACTCGGATACATGTCAGATTGGACTTTCCGCATGAGTCTTTTTAGTCACATTCAGGATTACTGGCAATAGTTGTAAATCTGTGAGTGGATCTTTCTTTTTCAAAGTTGATTTTACTTATTTGTTTTGATTCAAGATTTATTTTTAAGCACTTTATGGCGTTAGCCGAAATGATTTCCAGTTATTTTATGATTGATAATGTTTTTAGAAAATTTGATTTAAAAGCATGAGTTCTATGATTTTTGGAGGCATAGGGGAAAAAATCCACCTCATATATAACTTGGCACATATATTGGAATTGACGGTACTTGGAATTGACAGATACATAACATGTGCACATGTAGATCAGAACTAGGGGGACGGCGAGACGTAATGCCCCTAGATCCTAATTCAGGGCTAGGGATGACAGATGCCCCTACATCCTAGATTCAGGGACAGGATGGTGGCATGCATTGGGGGACGACGAGACGTAATGCCCCAATGATATGGGTTTGTACACCTTGCTCTAGTTCAGTGGTGTAACGACCAGTAGTTTTTACTACTGCCTACAGTGATACCGTTATGTACGATATGAAGGCATGTAAAATAAATTAGGATGGGACTCAAATATGCTCATGGAACGACTTTGGGAATGATCGGTAAATTTCTTGAAGCCCCGGGACAAGACTGTATCGTGTTCCTTTGATCCACCCATGGTATTTGGGACGTAACTTTTTCATACGATCTCCGATTTTTATGAATTTTATATCATCGAAAATCTGAGATTAAGACCTACAACGTCTGCGTTGAACATTTTCCCAAATTCGGACCAGAAGTTAATAAATATGCAAGTTAAATTTCGAATGAATAGTGATTTCGAACCAAATTGATAAAATCTCAAAACTTCTTCACTTTTCTACACTCTTCCTTATATCATTTAAGTCCCCCTATATAAAGGTTCCAATATTCACTAATTCACAAAAGAAATAAAGAAAATAAAATGTAAAAGAGGAAGAAAAACGTAAGAGAAGAGAGGGAAAGAAGATGAAGAAGAAGAAGAAAGAAAGGAAAGAAAAAGAAGAAGAAGAAGAAGGAAGATAGAAACAAGCATTGGAGGCTTTGGAAGTGAAGGAAAACCAAGAAAAATAAAGGTAAGAATTCATGACCCAAATTGTAAATCTTTAGTTTTGATAAGTTAAGTGTTTGTATCATGTTTGGAGCTTGGTAGTCATGATAGTAGTATGAAATTTTGACATTAAAAACCATAGAAACATGGATAATCCCAATTTGTGGGTTTTGGGTATAACTTGATTAAGTATGAAACATGGATTAAAAATTAATTTATTGATAAATATGGGTTTGATGAATGTTAAATTGAGTAGATGATGGTGTAATGTGTATTATTTATGGTATGGAAGTGTTGGAATGGAGTAGAGTTGGATAACTTGAGCTTTGGATGAATTTGGAGAAGGAAATCAGATTCTGGAAACCCAACACGCGTCACGACGCAAGAAGGAATAGTGTGTCGCGATGCAAGAGCAAAATGATTATTGGATTCAGAACGCTGCGCGTCGCGATGCGCTGTCCTTCGTGTGTCGCGACGTGAGGCGCAGAGTGCACAAAATCAGTTTTAAACCCCCAGTTCCACCCTAGCGCGTTGGAGACCACCCTTAGGGCCTCGTATCAGTTTGAACACATATCCTAGATCAAATTATGATCATCATAAGCCTTGTGTATATAATATACGCATGAATCTTTAAGTATTAAAAGTATCGAGGTTTTTTTACTATGTTGATTCTAATTAAGTTACGATCATAGGTTATCCACAGGAACCGCATTCTCCTTCGACCAAGGATCCAGTGCCAACCAGACTCAAACACAGTGAGTGGACACCTTTCCATTTAAACTGACTTTTATTTCAGTATTATTGTTTCAGACTTATATTTTTTCGCTTTAGGGCGTTAGAAGAATTTATTTACAGTTATTTTATACAAAGTTATATTTGAGAAACAAACTGTTTTCCAGAAAATGTTTTGTTCAGTTTTGAAATTCAATGTATGAGTTTTTATTATTTTCGGGGCATGAGGTAAAAACTCACCCCAGTATGTAACTTGAGATACATTTGGAATTGACGGATACATAAGACATGTGCACATGTAGAGGACTAGGGGGACGACGATATATAACGCCCCTAGATCCTAGTTTCAGAGCCAGGATGACGGCATAGGTTCGTGTACCTGGACTCTAGTTCAGATCTTAGGTGGTAGCATAGATCCGCACCCCCAGTTCTAGTTTGTGGCTTGGGGGACGGCGATACGTAACACCCCAAGACCACCAGTTTCAGAAACCCGGTTGAGTTATTCCCGGACACGCCCAGTTGAGTCGTTTTCCTAAACGTAGAGCACCACCAGTATTGGAGACAGTAGTGGCATTATTTAGGGGACGACGATACGTAACGCCTCAAAGTCATGGATTTGCACTGCTGGCTACATATAGGCGTATGAGAGGACGACGATACGTAACACCCTAATACGTCAAGTTTTTCAGACAGAGATACAGATTTCAGACAAAGTTTTCAGATTTCAGATACAGTTTTCAAATGAGCTTTTAGAAAAGAAAGTTTTCTCGAAATAAAAGTCTTATAAGAGATTTTAGAGAGAAGTTCAGAGTTTTAAAAACAGAAACCAATTTTTTTTTCCTATAATGTTATTTTAAGAGTTTTCGGTTTTAGAACTAAATGTTTTATAATAGTTTTTCATTTTTAGTCAACTCACTTAGATCGTATAGTGATCTAACCCCCACTCCAGTTTCTGTATCTTGCAAGCTTCTATGAGGATGAGCTCAGGAGAACGGATACTGATGCAGTCACTAGGGATGGAGTCCACTAGTACAAGTCAGAGTTTGAGTAAAAGTCCAGTCTTAGTCAAATATGAGTCTTGTATCAGTCCTGATGTATATAGTCATTGTGAAACCAATTGTTATCAAGTACAATAATTAATATTGAGTTTGTTTCAGTGTTTTCGAGTTAGGCTACGATCCCACACAAGGTATGGTCAAATCAAGATAAGTTTATCAGTATCAGTTATAGGTAGTTAGTCAGAGGCTGATGGGGTTAGTACTGCTACCCCCTGCCGGTAACATCTCCCAGATCGGGGATGTTACAAGTGGCTTGGGGGACGGTGAGACATAACGCCCTCATACGTAAGGTTTTCAGAGACAGATTTTCAGAAACAGATTTTTCAGAGACAGATTTTTCAGAGATATGATTTTCAGAAATGATAAGTTTTATGAAAGAGTTTTCAAGAGAATTCAGTTTTACAAAAAGAATTCAGAGTTTTATAGAAAGAAAGATTTTCAGAAAGGTTTTCCAGAAAGAGAATTACTTCCACAAAATAAATAGTTTTCAGAAAAGATCCGTTTTCATTGAGATGATTTTTATTTCAGAACAAATGAATGTTTTGTAAAGTATTTCAGTTTCCATTTTAAACTATCCACTCACTAGACCCCCCTTCACTCCCAGTATCTCTGTTTTGCAGGTATACCCGGAGGATGAGCTCGAGATGATGGATATTGATGGCAGTCACTAGGGTGTTTGAGTCCACCAGGTCTAGTTAAAGTAAAGTAAAGTACCAGATATTTGTATAGTAAAGTTGTGTTAAAAGTGTTCATGAAGAGAGTTGTAAAGAGAAGTAGTGTTTTTTTATGAATTCTATATCATTGATTTGGGCAATGGTCCCAAGTATGAGTTTATATTTGAGATAGAGTAGTAGTGTTGCCCATAGTCGGAAAGTCAGAGGCTCAGGGGGATATGATGGCCTATTCCCTGTCGGTAGCATCTCCGAATGGGGATGTTACAGCCCCATGGTAGGGACTTAGTTGCAATTTTGCGGGGGCCAAAATGTAATTTTTGAAAATTTTTCTATAAATACCTCAAAGTTTCTCACAATTACAGAAATGGCATATTTTCCCAAACTCCTCCAGTCAACCCCCCATTCTCAAAAACGGTCTGGAGAACTCCCGGTCACGTCGGCGCGATGGTCCAGAGGGGTGTGTCGGCCACCCCTCCATCTTGTGGTGGTCGGCGTTAGCCCCAGAATGCATGCAAACTGTGAGAAAGAGAGTGAAAATATGTGGGCATGGGTTTTTCGATCCCATCTCATCGCTTCGTTTCACGGACCAAGGTAGCACCCAAATCGAAGCCCTCGAAGAGTACTACAAGTTGGCGGTGGCGGTTTTTCCATTCTATACACAATTGCATGTGAATTGAGAGAAGAAGTGGCGGTGAACAGTACCCACGAATGAACAGTAGATCCGATTGAAATTCTGTTGATTCCAGCTGTAGGCACTGCATTTTTGCATATTTGCCTGATGATGAGTCTCGTATGGAGACACTACCTCTTTAGTTTTGAAAGCCGCGGGAAACGGACGTTGGAAGGGTAAAGTTAGAAATTAGCATTTTGTCAGATTTAACTTGCTTGTTTCGCTTCGGGTTCGCTTGTTGGACCTCTGTTTTTAAACGCACCAAGCCCAATCCAAAATAATTAAAACATTTAAAATGCATGTCACAAATTAAATTAAAACCAATTAAATTAAATTAAATCACATTCCTAAACTAAATAAATCCAATTAAATTAAATTAAAACACATGTCACAAATTAAATTCCTTTCCCAAATTAAAAGATTCAAATTAAATTCCATAAATAACATTCCTAATTAAAATAAATCACATTCCTAATTTAATTAAATCATCTACCAATTTAAATAAATCATATCCTTAATTAAAAATAACAAATCAAATCAATTCCCTTAATTAAAGATTTTCCCTATCACATAATAATTAAAAATATCTCTCAATTAATACACAAATCATTCTCCTTCCCAAACAAGGTAAACCCCCTCCCTTGGCCAATAAAAAGAACCATTAACCAAAACATTCAACCGTGGCTCATTCTCACGAAATCAACCCACGAAATCAACCCTAAAATTCACTCGCACCTGGCCCTTCACACACGAATTGCACACAAAGCCTCACGTTAATTGCCTCTCCCCTAGCCAACTCTCTCGCCACCTGCCAACCTTCACGTTCAATCCACGCCCACAGCACACACTCAACTTCACTCAGCCCACACTCCACACACTGCCATAAGCCACATGCCCCTTGCACACACGCTCACGCACCTAGCCCTCATCAGCCAATCACGCCTAGTTTCACGCACACACTCAACACAGTTTCACGCACACACTCAACACAGCCTCACGCACACACTCAACACAACCTCACGCACGCAGCCTCACACCACACAGCCCTTACTGCCTTCAACATAACTCTCTCACATATTGCACCTAGTTCAGTCCAAAACAACCCCCAAAAACCAGCCCAGTTCAGCCGTATAAAATACCCCAAAAGAGTCCCCGAATTAACCGAACTGCCCCCAAACCAGTCAAATAACCCACAAAACAGTCTCCTAATTACCAAAAAGCAGTGACCAGAAAATACAACAAAAACCGCAACGAAACAGAGTGAAAACAGCAGCCCGAACAGCGAAACAGCGAGGAAATATGTTAGATTAGTGAACCAGAAAAGTTACGGAACATCAACCCTTCCGACGGCCATGTAACGCGCTTTCGAGAGACGACAAAAGAGGTTAGACCTGAGGGCACCTTCTTTATTTATTATCTTTCGTTTCTTTTATTTATTTTAATATATTATCGAATGAGAGTCGTTTGTTGAGGCATGATGTGAATTTCGGATGAACGAAACGCGTGTTCTCTTTTGTGGTATATCGGATGGAAACCCGGACGTAAATTCCGTAGTCGAATCCGAATGGATAGTGCGGTTTGCACTCGGGATACAACGCCACGTACTACTTGAGAGACACATGTATTTCGTTTCATCCAACCATGTATTTGAGCATGATTAGGTTGCTAGTACGTTATTTATTTTTGTAAGCATGATTTAGTCTAGTATGTTATTTATCTTTAAGCATGATTTAGTTGTTTATTCTTAAACATGATTAGTTATTCGTTTTGCATTTGCATTAAGTTTATGATTGTTGTTTGCATTTGCATTATATAATTGAAATATGTTCATTAGATTGTCGTGTGTTGTCGTGTGTTATGATGACTTACTCTCCAAACATGCAAACTTAGACATATGATTTATCTTTATGAACATGAACTAGATATAGGTTGTTCTTGAGCATGTTGCGTAGATTCGGTTAAGATATTGCACAAATCACATCATTACAAGTGGCATAAGTAATGGACCATTCCGAACCCAACGGTTTGAGGTCTTCCCTTGCGAGGGGTGAGTGCGGCCTTAAAATCTTTGTCCCGGTTCACACAAGGTGGCGACTCCATGTTATTTCTCCGGTTTAGTTCCCCCGTGGGCTACTCCGTACTCCCAACTAGGCCGCGAGCCTAGAACAGCGTCGCCGATCTATGTGTCCTACACCAGCGCATTCATGTTATTGTTTGGAGTTCCTATATGTCCTCGAAATCTTGGTAAGTCCTCCCGGTAAAAACTCATTAATTTCAGGTTTGTCATTAAATGTTCGGATGTTTTTAATAGTTTCATAGAGTAGCATAATGATATAAATTTAATTTTTTAAGTATGATTATATTGAATATATGTATATGGTAGAATCTAAGTGAAAACAGAATGAATTGGATCGATCCGAAAGATTATACAAGTTTCCGGTTAAAGTGGGTTTTGGGAGTATTGATGTATTTTTTATTGTAATGATGGATATGAGATAGATATGATGATACGATAATGTTTAGATAAATTCGGGTAGGTTCGGAGGGTTCATGACCCTTCCGTAGCATTTACGAAAACGTTTTTGGAAGATTTTTCAAAAACGAGTAAACGTAGAATTTAAGTTAATTGATGGGTTGGATTTGTTTGTAATGATGTTTTAAGATTATTGAAACTGAAAATATTGAAATCAGACTTAATCTGGTTGTCCTGGAAAGATCCAAAATTTTATCATAGTTAAGTCGAGAATACTGTAAGTCGCGATTCTGAAGGCGTTTCGCCATTTTTTTGACAGATTTGACTAGGACTTGGAGTGCTCACGAAGTCAGGTAAGTAACTCATGCGATGAGTACTTGAAATTTTGATTTCGTGTTTTAAATATATATATATATATATGATTGAAATATTTAGGATAAAACGAGGATAGTTAAGAGGTAGTTTGAGAACGGAGTTCAAGACTATGTTTAGTTAAGTGAATCGACCATCGCAGATATGGATTTTTATTTTTGCTATGATATGAAGTGAGATGTTTGATTAGTTTAGTGTCTATATGCATGTATTTATGTACGCAAGTGTATGAACATGTAATGGTATGTATAAGTATATGTAAATGAACAAGTATATGGATAAACATAGGTACACATATTTGTATATGTATACAATGTTCTAGTGCTGACTTCCTACGATCGGAAACATTTAATAATGACAAGATCTCATAAATTAAACTTAATTTAATGCATTTAATAGTCTTTTTAAAGACTTTATTTTACAAATAGTAAAAATTATTTATAAAAAACTGCCAACTTTATTAAAATATAAAATTACATATTATTCCATATTGGATCTAGGACATATAACCAACATTATCCATTGTCCCTCACGGTTTTATTTTTGATATGAGTTCAAACACATTCAAAAGGTATCTAACTAATTGAGGGAATCTCTTACTTGTAATCACATGTTGAGACTCCAAACAATGTGAGATATTACAATTTTGTACTATTTATTATGATTTTTTAGGTGATTTTTTTAAATAATAATTCGACAAAGATTTAGAGCAATTTTTTATCCCAATGAAAAATCAGACTAAGATTCTAATAATTTTTATTACGAATCCATAATGTTATTAAAATCGTTGTTAAATACATAAGCAACTTAATGCAAATAGAAAAATCATAAATATATTAAATCGGGTTTTAAAAACAAATTTCATAAAAAATAAGTCATTTTGATGATAAAAAAATAAAATTAAATAAAATTAAAATAATATTGTTTGATTATTATATCTTAGTTTAATTTTGATTTAATCTCTATATCATTATTGTACAAACTTAGCGCATACAGACTATGGATGGCAATTTTACCCGCAAACCGGCAAAAACCCGCCCGCAATGGGTAGGATTTGGTAAATATATTAGTGGGTGCGGTGCGGGTTTGGTAATTTAAAGCAGAACCCGCTGCGGGTGCGGTGCGGGTTTGGTATTTAAGAAAAAAATACGGGTATCCGCTGCGGGTATCCGCATACCCGCAATATTATTTTTTATTAATTAATATTTTTAGGACAATATAAAAAAACATTCATATAAAAACAACTAACAAAACCTAAACCTAAAACACTAATCCACAGTTCCACAATCTCACTCAGCCGCAGCCCGCAACCTGCCGAACTGAAGATTTTTTGCATGACTATTATTGTTTTTTTTAATCACACTTGTTAATAAAATTATAATACAAAAATTTGGATTAAGTTCACATGATCAGAAACGGGAGATGAGTAAAATAAGCTAGTGTTTGCTGCAACTTCAGTAGCTTTCCTGCTTCTTCATTACACTTACACCACTTGAGCCTTGTAAGCATCACTTTCATTACACTTAGCATAAAAAAATATGACCAAAGGTTGGTGATTACTTTTTAGCTTATTTTCGATTGAGTTGGCTAACTTAGATCATTATAATTATGAAGGGAAGAACTCGTTTTAATTATGTTTATATGAAAAAATAAACATATGGTACTGAGTCTTTCATACATTATGTTATATATGTACTGTATATACATACATTACATGTTGTATATGTCAAATGAAAAACAAATGTGAAAACTACAGCTAGCAATTAAAAATAAATTATTTAATTAAAAAAAATTATATTATTAAGAACACAAAGTAATTCAATATTTTAAAAACCGCAAATAATCCGTTGGGTACCAATGCGGGTTTGGTAATTTATTTTTATATGCGGTGTGGGTTTGGTAAAGAAAATTAAAACCTGCAACGGGTATGGTGCGGGTTTGGTAATTTATTTACATATGCGGGTGCGGGTTTGGCAATGGAAAACCTGCACCATACCCTACCCACTGCCATCCCTAA